>JARHVA010003156.1:1820000-1890000 GCA_037957365.1 Torreya grandis | reverse complement strand
TTCATTTTTTTAAGGTACATTATAAATTATTTTTTATTAGTTATGGTTTATACAATAATCATGTGCATTATTTTTCCCATAATTTTGATGGGCATAGCTCATGGAAATTTCCATATAATTTTCACAAAAATTCTTTATTCCATCTCACCACCAATTCCATATCCTCATCAGCCTATCCCCTACCTTTCTACACATAACATTAAATTATAATGCACTCAAGGTAGAGTGACATGATCCTTTGGAGGAGATTTTTTTCAATAATATCATGACAACTACATGCCTCAAATAATGTATGATAATTTTTAAGTCTTTAAAAAATAATAATGATTAATGGTTACACATAACTAAAACCATGCCTAGTCCAATGAAGAAACAACCAAAACTCACTACTTATTCTACTATACATTTCAAGTCACCATGGGAAGATATTATATTAAAAGAGAGCCTATTGATCTAACACCATTATTGGATCAAAATTATGTCACCATTTTCTTCCAAAATATAGTATGCTTAGCTTATTTTGTAAATCTAATTTAATTCAAGCAAGCAAGCATCAAGGAATTTTATATTTTGTTTGATAATGATAAAGTCACCATTAGGGGATTGTTAATTAAGGTAATTGAAAGATATTTGAGTTGAATTAATGGCCTACTATATATACCCTAAATTGGTCAAGCAACCACACATACCATGTCTTTTCACAGTCCTTTCATAGGAGACTCCAATTGGAGAATATGAGCTTTGTTCATATTAAGCCATGTCCTTAATTTTAGTCATCTCAGTCTTGTTACAAGATCTAGACACCTTTCTACCTATTCCCAGTCATCCAAAGTCTTTAAAATAGTCATTCCACCTCAACTAGGTTAGGTTTTCTATCCTTTTTTAATCCCCCCAGGTCCCAGGATTATAAGATAGGAGCATTGGGGTTGGACAACAACATCAGTACCACTAGTGTTCATTTATAGTGATCTTGTCCCAAGCCATTTTCACCTCCAATAATTAGTTTCCTTCACTCAATATGTCCTAATCCCTTTCTTATCTTCATCCTTAAGTTTCCCAATGTTAGCCAAATGCAAATAAAGCTCCCAAATTCAAAATAAAGAGTCTCCTATATAAAGGACTTCACAAAGGAATTTTATATCTAACACTTACTACTTTGGCACATTAGACATAATAAAAATTAGTCAATAGTATAACTTAGCATTATGCATCACACATAGACTTGCATGCTTGATCAAATAAGGGCCTAGGTGAAAGTCATTCCTACATATATTATGCACATTGATTATGCATGTTCCCTATGGGAGAACTACATTGGATTTGAGACCTTAGCTTAATGGTTAATGTAGGTAGCAATTAGGTTAGTATTGGTTCTAGATCATGTGATCATTCTTCTTTTAACCTAGTTTTTTCCCCTTTTAATTTTTATGTATTTGGTGTTTTCATGTGTGTAGATAGATACATGATTTTGAGATTGAAATGGACATAAAATTAGATATATCAACTTAAAACCTCTAAAATTTAGTACATAAGCTCACACTAACCTAATGAACAAAACCTAGAAATCTTAGATCCTTAGGACAAAAATGGTAGAGGTGGAAAATAACATTGAAGCCACTCCTACCTAGTTTTGATGCTCCTATCCAATCAAAAAATGAAGTTTAGATCTAGATTCTAGATAATATCCTAGTCTTTCATCTCAATTTCCAACCCCTTAATCATCTATTTTAACCCATTTTTAGATAAGTTCACTTCTCTTCCTCATGTAACCTACATGATAAAAATATACATTTTACCATATTAAACTAGATTTTCCCTTACTTAAGACCCTTTTATTATTTAGGGACTAAACACTATTTTCCCAAAAATCATAAAACATTTGGTGAACCTAAATTACTTCAAACAAATCTAAAACCCTAGGTACCATTAGAGTTTTTCCTTCAAATTTTGCACAAAAAAAAATTAAATTTCAAAATTCTGATTTTTGCATAAATTTTTATGCATTTACCTATTCAAATTTATTTTTAGAATTTAAAATTATTGCATAATTTTCAAAAATTCTAAAACCCTAGCTCAAAACCCTAGATTTAAAAATTAGGTCTTTAAGCCCCAAGCCTTGCAAATTTTAGAAAAATATTTTGCCGTTTTTGCAACCTGTTTACTTGGTCAAAAATAATTTCAAATTTTCAATCTTAGTAGTTTTCTTGTGCAAAAAATTAATTTCAAAATTCTGAGTTTTATATAATTTTTTGTGAATTTATTCTATTAAAAATTATTTTTATAATTTAAATTATTGGAATAATTTTCAAAAATTCTAAAACCCTAGCTCAAAACCCTAGATTTCTAAACTAGGTCCTCAAACCCCAAGTTTTTATCCATTACAGTTTGTAGATAAATATTTTGAAATTTTTGCAAATTGTTTACTTTGTCAAAAATACTTTAAAAATATCTATGTTTAAAGTTATTTTTGCATTTATTTGATTAATAGTACTTTTCAATATTCTCTTTGTTTAAAGAAATAAAATGGCCACTAAGGCACTTCTTCCCTCTCATCCCATAGATAATTTTTTAAAAATTTCTCATAGTTATGATAATGAATGGGAAAATTTGCAAAATTGAACACTAGCTAAAAATATGGAAAATGATTTCATTTACAGTGAAGATAATTAATATTTTTTTAATGAGGAATATGATGATACATATGAAAGTGATAGTGAAGAAAAACTAGATGGATCTTCTTTCAAACGTATCCCTTTTATTCCTTCTTCTATAGAAAATAATTTTGATAAATGGGAAAGATATTTTTCACCTCATTCTCCTATGAAAAATACACCAAATGAACAAATTGGTCATGCACTTCCAAGTGAACCTCTAGTTGATGATAATTTACTTCCACGCAAACGTAATATCTCTCTCTTTTTCTACTTCCATGTTCAAATTACAACAATATAAACACAATAGAATCAAATTGCCAATGCATAGTTAAAATGATGCATCTCATTTTCCTAACTCTACTATGTCCAAAGAAGATCTAAATGATAAATATCTTTATATTACTTCTCATGAAAATAATGCATGTATTCCATTTGTGGATAACATTGATGCACATGATATTTCAATTTCAAGTGATACTTTATTTCATATTAGAAAAGAATTAAAGACTTCTCTTACATCTCTCTCTAGTGATAATGAGTATGATAGTGAACATAAAAATGAATTTGAAAATGAGAGTGAATATGAAAAATATTCTATTGATTATAACGCATGGAATAATGATTATTATTATTCACATAGTGAAGAAGAATATGCATCTCATGCCTTTAACTCTTCTTTTATTTCTCCTCTCAAAGATAATGCACTACCAAATGTTGTTTCTACTTGTATGAATGATTCTATTTCAAATAATGCACATGTTAATGCTAATAACACATCTATTCAATTACAATGTAATTCACTAGAACATAAAGATACCAATGAATCCCCCAACACACCCCTCACTATAGTAGAACCCAGTTCTCAGTCTTTACCTAAAGACAATGGTAGCCCACATCCCTCTAGTAAGGTCCAATTTATCATTACTCCCAAGGTTCAAGTGAGAAAACCCCCTCTTTATGATCCAATTGCTAATTGTAGCATTCCCATTGCTAAAACTAATAATCAAATTCAATGATTAAACAAACCAATTCCAGATGCTAATGTACCATCCCAAGAGATTATCTCTTTAATGCATGTAGTTGGTGAATTACAACACCAAGTACATCTCCTTACCTTGGAAAACAAGGCCTATAAGTCTTGGATGGATACCAATGATTTACATGATAAACCTATTATGAAGACATTTATGAAAGCTTCATTTCTTAAGCATTTCTATATACCATCGTTGTCTCACTTTGATGGAACTGGAGATGCATTCATACACCTTCAATCCTTTTTGAAGGTTTTGCCATCTCATGTGATTCCTTTGATTCTACTCAAGTTATTCCAATAGACATTAGTGGGGGAATCAAAAAATAGGTTCTTTCATCTACTCCCCATTGAATCCTTACACACATATGATGACTTAGAGGAGGCATTTCTCAGACATTACATAGCAAACACTGGCCCTCATGTCACATATGAGAAATTTGCAACTTTACATTTGAACAATTTAGAGCTAGTTAGTGATTATATATTATGATTTAAGAATCACATGTTAAGATTGATATACAAACCAATAGATTTATATATTCAACATATCTTTATTAAAGGGCTTCAACAACCTCTGCTCAAGCATTTACTATATCAGACAGAGTCTTCTTTTAGGCACTTATGTTATACAGTTCTAGATTTGGAAAAAAATTGGGATTGATTGAATCAAATTGAGTTGATCAGACTATTCTAGATTTCACAATAGTATCTATAGCTTCTAGAATCTAGCATACACCATGTCCTAAACAAGATAGGAGACCACAACCAGAAAAGCAACTAGTTAAGATCAGAGATCTACTCTATAGAGTACAACCTATAGTATGCACTATAAGTAATAACATCAAAGAACCATTATAGTTTGATTTAGAGAAGGATATCCCATCTATCATATTATCAACACTACTAGATATGAGGTTAACACATTACCTTCTACTCATCAATGAGATCCACATCTCTTATAGAAATAACTACATTGGCCCTTTTATAACTATCATCGTATCCATGGACATAGAGATAATGATTGTTATGGACTCAAAGATTGCATTAATATATGTGTGGATTACATCATCATAGCATTTATATAAGATGCATCAATATCTCCTCCATCATGGAATTGAAGACCTTGTTATTCCATGACTAAGTCATCTCAAGACATTCTTTTACAAGAATCATTGGTCACTCATCATGAGAGTCATGTGGGTTCTAAGGTAGATCCTTATAGGAGATCTCTTATTCCACCTATTTAGAAGGTTTGGAAACCTATACAGTGAGAGATGCCTACATATAACACTATATTCTAAGGAGTACATAGTGTAGCTCCATATACATATCCAATAGAGTCACAAGCACCACATTAGAATATTACTCATGAGCAATATTCACTATGACTAGATTTTTTAGGTCCTATCTCACATATAAATTTGGTACCATTAAGATTAAATGAACCCACATCATGGAGTACTACATGTTAGAAATGTTCAATACATTTAGATTTTATGGGTCCTATCTCACACAAAAATACACTATGGTTAAGATTAAATGAGCCTGCATCATAGGTTTTAGTTCTAACTTGATTTATGACTTAGTCATACACATCTTAGTAGAGGCCACAAACTATATGATTATGAATATATGATCCTAAATTACAGCCCATAGTTCTTATTGCATGTCCAATAAATTTACATTTTGTAGAATCTCCATGTCCAACTACAGTTAGTACATAGTAGATAGTATTAGATACAAAGCATATTCCTACATAGCATGAGTAGTATGGATACTTTCTCAATTGGCCAACAGGGTTCAGATAGTGATACAACATAAAGTGATATGACACATTCCAACCAACATAAATTTATAGAATATTACTTAGTGAAGCTATGACACATGATATGACACATAATGGAGCCAAAGGTCTAGCTAGCCTTTGTATTCTTGAGCCACTTTCAGGGAAGTAAGATGCATAGTGTGCTATATTACATCCCCACATATTAACAACTAATATTCTTAATTCCTAATAACTATCTATAGCCAAAAACTAGCTTATCAAAAATCTATATCTTACCAACTCAACCCATCCAAACAATTTACCAACCTCAAACTAGTTCAATTCATCCCAACAATTTACCAATTACGAAAAACCAACAAATTTTTTATTACAAATCAATTCTAAACAAAACACCTAAACCTATCAACAAAAGTCAAATAACATATCCCAAGTCACAGGAAACTGCTTTGAAAGAAAAAGAAGCCATGAACTTGATCCTGGAACTGGATGAATAATCTGGTCCTTCTTGGTGGTAAAGAAAATGGTACAGTTCTTTGTTTTTCGCTTGTTAGCTTTTGTTTGTTGTTTCTCCAGACTTCTATTTCTGGGTTTTGATCAGATGTATCTCTAATGGTTTCAGGACCATTCATAACTTGATGTTGCTACTTCTCTGTAGTGTTTTTTAGGCGTTGCCTATGGGCGTTGTTGTTTTTATGTTTTCCTGCTCTTTGTTATAGGGTTTCGGGGCCCCTTCAAAACCTGCTTTTACCTCTAATCTAAAACATATCCCAAGTACCATTTTACCAAACACACATAACATCAACATCAAGAACTAGACCAACTACTTCTAATCAATAAATTACACTAAATATAACAATATATTTCAAATCCCATAACATAATATGCATTAGTTGAATTCCAAAACTAGTATGCATAATATGTATACATTTTGAAAACATGGTTATATATATATATATATATATATATATATATA
The DNA here is from genome assembly GCA_037957365.1 of Torreya grandis. Classification (NCBI taxonomy): domain Eukaryota; kingdom Viridiplantae; phylum Streptophyta; class Pinopsida; order Cupressales; family Taxaceae; genus Torreya; species Torreya grandis. The sequence continues at coordinate 1,883,554 of JARHVA010003156.1, read as the reverse complement.
TATATATATATAAAACCATGTTTTCAAAATGTATACTTCATATTAAGATATAATCAATCATGAATGGGAATCATGCCCTCACTCTCAATCTCACTCTCTCCTTCATTACTAGTCCCATAGTCTAGCCTCACACTTGATGTTATCACACCTCCTTGAGCTCTATAATTCCTCTTACAATGAGTATCTCACTCCAGTAGCTAACCATGCTCCTCATGCATGTTTGCATACTATATCTAAAAATCCATGATCTACATACTCACTGATCTATAATTAGGTGGAGGCATCATATGCCTATCTCACTTAACCCTCAACTCATCTCTCTCTCCCATTACCTTAACATATGTAGTTGTAGCCATAGCAGCCCTATCAAAAAAATGAGCATAAGTACTAGGTGTAAATGTCACTCAATATATTAAACCCTCCTCTATGGCATCATCAGGAACATGCCATGTGACCTTGTGAAGTGTAGACTTAATACTGGTCTCCTAAAACCCATCATCTCCACTTCCTACCCTAGCTTTTGATTCATATTGAGTACCTTACACTCCACTTGCATGTAAAAATACAATATTATGTTAGATATACATTTTAAAAACAAATTAAAACATGTACAAACTTGAATAATAATTCAAATATAATCAATGCTTACCTCCCATTATTTGGATTAGAGTAGGGTCCTCATACATGGGGGCATCCTCTCCATCAACATGATATAATAGATCCCATTGATACCTCACACACCATGTGATATATGCCCTTATGAATCCAACATCATCTACATTAGGAATATCTATATCTACATCTCATGCATCCAAAGGTAATGGTGCTAACTCAACCTTAGTAGGCATTCCATGAGATCCTACCCTCAATGGTACCCATACACTCCTCAACCACACCCATGCTACTGGGGGCACATCCCATGTTACCCCAAACTATCTAGTAACATGCTCATACTGAAAATGATCATACACTCCATCCCAATGGTCATGTAACCAATAACTAACCCTCATGTACTGCAATTACACTCTATTCTTGGGCCACCAAAGGAATCCTCTATAGGTCCTCCATATGATATCTTGAGCCACCAATTTGTCTAAAACTCATCTATAGTGATCTATATTAGGAGACCAAATAGCCAATGTTATCATCCACCACTACCCATATGGATGTGGGGGTGCCCACCTCTTCCTTGGCAATCTTATCAGCTACATAACCGCTATATGATTATAATCCCAATAATACAATAAGGTAATTACACTCACACCACCAGTGAATGTCTCATGGGTAAATTAATAAATATCCCTATATAAGTGGGCCAGCATAGTCCTACCCCATGAGAAAATAATACCACACACCTCTATACTGTGCATGATCCTATGCATCCTATATCAAATTAACACCCCACTCCCATCTATAGTAATAAATAAATCCAAAAGCATGGTAAACCACTTTTACAAGCATAGAACAGTTGACTGCATAATAATAGACAATAATAAATTTCTATCACTACCTCTCTTATATATGCTTGAGGTCACGTCATTAAAATATAGGGATGCATGGTCAATAACATCCACACCTATGTCATCTTGTAATGTCACCTAATGTCCACTAATTGGTAAGTATATAATATGGTACACATCATCTAGAATAATCATCATCTCCCAAGTAGGAAGATAGATATTACATGTATCTACATTCTACCTCTCACATAAAATGGTAATCGGATACCTATCTCACTACACATGGCCTAGGTCACACACATGACCCAACCCTACTCTATCCATCATAGCTCTCTCATCAACTGATAAAGGAAATAATCTCAGTGTCTTTATTTTTGGGTCTCTATAAAACTCCCTCATTTATACCTCATCCTATAAAAACACTAGAAAATAACATATGTATCAATCAAATATGCCAAAGTAAACAACCAAGCTAAAAAATAATATATAGTTAATCAAAGTCTTAAAAAACTAGCCCAAAAGGACAATAGTGCTACAAAAGGACACTAGAACTAGATAATAGTGGCAAAACATAGACAATAACACTGAACACTAGAAAATAACATTGAACACTAGATAAGATCACTACAACTAGGGTAAATTTCCTAAAATACTTTAAAACAACTCAAAAAATAAAAAACAATCTTGAAAATATGAAAAAATCACACATTTCAACTACTTACCAAATTAATCTCCCCACCAGCCTCAATTTGGGTTACCAATTACTCAAATTAGGTCATGGTAGGTACTTGTCTCCTTAGCATATCTCTTACTCTAGAGCTCCAAAATCTCAACCTAGTCAATGCACAAATGAATCAAGAATCAATTTTATTCTCCTATATCAAACAACTTTCTCATTCAAAGCAAAATACCATTTTCCCTATAACTTCAACCCTGTAACTCTATTTTACAAATTGTTTTGTTCCATGAAGCCATAATAATGATACCTTTGATATCACACAAGCCTTTCTGTCTTAGTACATCATCTACCTAATATGGCACACACATTTATAGACCAATTTTTTACCTAGACCTACAACTCAGCCTAACCAATCAATAACTCATTCAACTTTCAAAATAACTTAGTCTAAGCAATCAATCAATTTCTCAATCAATTCAAACTATATCAGCCTTGATTCTATCATTATACCACTAGTCATCACTTTTGGCTCAATCTCCTCTATCAAAAATCTTGTCCCTCTCCATAAAAGGGGGCATAATTTATACTATTCCTATTCCTACACTTATCCAACATGCCTATCCATTCTCATAGATATATAACAAATAATTCTTACACTTCTAGCAGTCAGATCATTAGGTTCAACATAGATTGGTCAAAATATATAGTGATTCAGACTACATGGGTCACTTAGCATGGTTATTACACCTCTAGCAGTCAAATTATCAGATTCATTTTAGATTGGTCAAAATATATAGTGATTCAAATTATATGGGTCACCCAACATGGTTTTTAACTCTAGTATTTAGATTATCAAATTTAGTTTAGACTGGTCAAATAATATAGTAATTCATATTGCATGGGTCATTCAAAATTACTCAAGACATTTAGAGGGATATACCCTCAGGCTATAGATACATAGATTAGTTAGATATAATGGTTTAGATTATATGGATTCATTGTGACTTTGATATAGATTCAGACTCAGATACTAGATCTGGGGGCATGTGAATTACTACACATCTCACACATATAGATTCATATAACATGACATAGTTATAGGACTATATATCAGATTATAGGCATAATGTAAAGCATAGCATTTTGATCTCTAGTTTCAAACATGGGGCATGACATGATAGGTCATATCACATGTAGTTATATAGGTTACCAAACTATACATATGCATCACTCACATACTAGATTTGGGGGAATGGCATAGATGTTCATGTTCTTCATCATCCAAGACTATATATGTCAAATGGCAAAGACATGCCATTATCTTCTTACACATTCACTAAAGTTTTAGATTATGCCTAGTTGTACCCAAAATGTCACCATTTTGGACCATATGATCATGTACAGTGATTGGTCCATAACATTACTCAAACCCAAACTATATGAGTTTGTGTGAGATAGAGGATAGACATTAGTTTTGGGTCTATGAGTATTTTTAATTCTAGTTTAGATATTTAGAGTGGGGTCATAACAAATTTTTCTCTTCATAGAATATAGATTTTATACACACATTCTAGATTACATGATTTTATGTGGGATAGAGGGTAGACATTGGTTTTTGACCTTTGAACATTTCTCATTCTAGCCAAATTCAGTATAAGGGGCATCCATTTTAGGGACTCTTCCTTTCCCCATGCACTATTCATCTCTCCATCTACTTCCCTAGCTAAGAAGTGAGATGGGCTCTTTTTGAGCATGCTTATCTCCATGCAAGTAGGTTCAGGTACACATTTTATTTTCTTTCTTTTACTCTCGTACTTCATTTCATTGCATCACTAGATTAAAAGGGTGTCAAATGTATACACCCTAAATTGGTCAAGCAACCACACATATCATGTCTTTTCATATTCATTTCATAAGAGACTCCAATTAGAGAATATGAGCTTTGTTCACATTTGGCAATGTCTTTAATTTTAGTTATCTTAGTTTTGTTACATGATTTAGACACCTTTTTTCTTATTCCCAGCCATCCAAAACATTTCAAACAATCATTCTACCTCAACTAGGTCAAGTTTTATATCCTCTTTCTATCACCCAGGTCCAAGGACTATAGGATAAGAGCACTAGGGTTGGCCAATAGTGGTGCTACCACTAGTGTCTATTTCTAATACTCTTTTCCAAAGACATTTTCACCTCTAATAGTTAGTTTCCTTCACTCAATAAATCCCAACCCCTTTCTTAGCTTCATCTTTGATTTTATTAATATTGGTCAAATGTAATTAAAGCTCTAAAATTTGAAATAAAGAGTATCTTATATAAATAACTTCACAAAAGCATTTTATATGTATAAATTACTACTTTGTCACATAAGACATAATAAAAAAATTTCAATAGTATATTTTATCATTTTTTATCACACATAGACTTGCATGCTTGATCAAGGAAAGGCCTAGGCAAAAGTCATTCTTTCATCTATCATGTGCATTGATTGAGTATATTCCCTAAGGGAGAACTACATTGAATCTAAGACCCTAGCTTAAGGGTTAATATAGGTAGTGATTAGGATAACAAGGGTTTTAGATCATGAGATCATTCTTCCCCTAATCCAATTTTCCCCCTTTTGATTTTGATGTATTTGGTGTTTCCATGTGTGTAGATAGATATAGGGTTTGGAGATTGAAATGGACATATAGTGAGCTCTATTGACTTCTATCATCTAAAATTTGGTACACAAGCTCATATTAACCTAGTAAACAAAAGATAAAAATATTATATCCTTAGAATAGTAATAATAGAGGTGGACAATAGTGTTGTAGCCACTCCTATCTAATTCTGGTACTCTTATCCAACTAGAAAATGACGTCCAAATCATGATTCTAGATAATGTCCTAGTCTTGCATCTCAGTTTTACACCCCTAAATCCTCCATTTTAGTCCATTTTCAAATAATTTCATTTCTCTTCTTTATCTAATTTACTTGATAAATTATATATTTTACCATATTAAAATAGATTTTTCCCTTGCTATAGACCTCATATTATTTATGAACTAAACACTAGTTTCCCAAAAGTAATAAAAAACCTAACTAGATTAGGATATATATGGAATGGAAATTTTAACACCATGTCATATAGATCAAACTTCAATAAACATTAATAATATTAAGCTTCTCTAGATAGGGCACCAAACTACTATCTTTTCCATAAGTATGGGCAAGAGTTGTATTTATTCTAAAATATTTCACTTGTGATAGATGATATTCTACATAAAGTTTATCAATAATTTAAAAGATAATTTAAGAATAAATTTTCCCTATTTATGACTAAATCTACTAAGGAAAATGGAAAAATAGTATCAAAAAGGAAACCCCCAAACACTATCCCCCATTGCTTAATCCAACTTATTGTTCAAGATAGGTCAAATAGACAAAGACCCAATGTAGCTTGGGAAGAGTTCCTATAATTTCAATTTATTTTAGAACATGATGAGGAATAAAACATTATATCAAATATAGAGGAGGATATTGATGAAGAATATAGATCATATGAAGAAGTAGAGAATGAATAAGAAGTTGGTGGAGAAAAAGAAGAAGTTTAAGAAAAAATAGACATAAAAGTAGAGGAGAAATATATAAAAAATAAGGAGATGAGCATCCTATGCAAATTATCCTCTTATTGTTGACGAAACTATAGTCGAGGTAGTAGGAGAAAAGAGGATAAGAAAGAGGATAATATTAATTCTTTCTCATGATACACCTTGAGGAAAAGAAGAATCCCTTCCAAATCTTTAGATGGATAAAAATCCCAAAACCCCTAAAGTTGGTAGGAGGAAGTCACATAGATTAATGGGGAAACCACAAATATGACCTATACCCTCCCCTCCTACAATACTTCATATCAATGAGGAATCTTATGAACATAAAATTTAAGAAACTAATGTTTCTAGGAATAGTAGAACTAATGAGGAAGACTCTTCTTCATTTCATTTTGATTGATCATAATCATCTAAGTGAAGTGTAGTCATCTAAAATGTCAAAATTGGTAGATTTAGTGTGGATTGTGACACCCAAAACATAGGTCTCTCTTGCATGCTCTCATGACCCTTCTATCCACCTTTTTACTGATTCCCAATCATCCATAGACTTTTGAGACCTAATTCTAGCTCAGTTAGGCTCCATTTTCCATGTTTATTCCATCCCCCTAGGTCCCATACCTATAGGAAAATATCACCCAAATTGGACTATAGCATTAGACCCTAGGGTGTCCCATTTTTATCACTCTTATCTAATCACATTTCAAGCCTAGGTGACTAGTTTCTCCTGATCTTCTTCTTCATTATGTTGACCTAGCATGAATGCATTTAACCCATGATCAATAGATTTCTACAATATCCCATTCAAAGTTAATTTAGATGGGGTTGAAAATTATTTCAAAATCAAGCAAGAACACTAAGTAAAACTTACCTATTCTCTACATACATCCATCCAATATAGCTACCATCCTATTCAAACCCCCACACTAGTCCCTAACCACCTCAAACACACTTATTTTAGCATTATTTCTTCCACATAACATTATTTTACAAACCACATCAAGTGGGAGAACTAAATATGGCTTGATCCCTCTTCAGAGTATTGGTATATAGGCACCATGCCCACACAAGGGGTGTGAATGCACATTCAGTGCATATTACACACACTAACCCCCCTACCCCGCTCTTTATCAATGTTTTCATTAAAGTTAAACCACAAGAAAGATCTAGGTTTGGAGATTACTAATCTCTATAAGGAGTTTCATCAACAATCAAGACTTAAAATTTCATAAGTAGACTAATAAAGGGATAGTGGACAAAACTCATAAAAATCAAATCTTTATGACTAGTTTGGAAAATAGCAGTAGGACCTGGACTATAATGTTAGACCTTGAAGTGTCTTATTTTGACACTCCTATCTTTTTTCCAAATGAAAGCTAGATCCTAATTTATGATAGTGTCTTAGTCCTACATAGGTAGTAACAGCTTGTGTCTTAGTCATTCTAGTCCTATTTAAGCTAAGTTATATTTTTCCTATTTCATTACTATTTTTAGAAAGCTATGAAGGTTAAATAAATTATAAAAATTAGTACTTTATTTATTGTGATATATTTTACTAATTTAGTCAACTCAAACCCTTAACTAAATTTAGAGTAAGACTCCAATATCCCTAAAATTATAAAATCATTTGGTGAACATGAATTACTTCATTTACACATAAAACCCATAAAAACCCTAGGTTAAATTCCTTATTGATTTTTACAATATTCTTCTAATTTTTTACTTGCCTATTTAAATCAAAAATTCAATTTAATTTTTAAAATCCCATGGTAATTTTAAAAATATAATTTTCTTCCAAACCCTAGTTGCATATACTAGGTCCATTTAAATCAATTTTTTTAAACTATATTTCTAATTTTTAACCTACATATTTAAATTAAAAATTCACATTAAATTTTAAAATTCCTTAGCAATTTTAAATATATCATTTTTTTCAAAACTCTAGTTGCATATACTAGGTCCCTTTGTTTGTCTATGGTATCACTTTACATCTAAAATCAAATTTCACATAAAAATAAAAATGGATCTAACTAATTTACACATATTTATTACATTTATTGCAAATAATAAGGAGACCATACTCAGTCCTATCATGTACATGAATTATGAAATTTACCATATGTTAGTACAGAGCTTCATTCTTTACATTCCATGCTTAATTTTCATAAATGGGATGATATTAAGAGAGTTATTATTAAACACGTTAAGATACCTCTTTCCTCACCTCCCTTGGAGACTTTATCCTATGTCAAGTTATGTTGCATGGTCTATTTCACTCTTCCCTAGGTCACTACCCATAATTAGAGATCCCAATTTACACCCATTATCCATCCACCACCTCTACCTATCAATTATCTATGCTCTCATCCTATAACTACTACTAGTCCTATATAGATAGTAGATAATGTGGTTAGATCTATTATTAAATGTGATACCATGCCTCCCCCACCTAGTCAATATCTGTAACACCCTCTTATTACCTCCCATTCTAGGCCCAACCCACCCACATAGGCATATATGCACAAGTCATATGATATTGTTGATTAGTTGAGAAACACACCAACTAATATTTCCATGTTAGAACTACTTTAGAAAGCCAATGTGTTTAAAGACATTCTTTATTAGACACTCACTTAGACTTCCATGCCCATTAATTCAAAACCTTATTATATTGCATCAGTGGTCAACATGTTAAAAACTATAGAAAATGTTATTTCCTTTGATCATGAGGACATGCCATCTCAAATAATTATTGATCAAAACTTACCACTATTCATATAAGCTCAAGTCAAAACCAACATAGTTAAGAGAATTCTAGTTGATAATGGTTCCAGAATTAATATATGTAAGATTACATTCTTATAGACCATGGGCATAGATATGGGATCCATGCAAAAATTAGATAATAATATTAGAGGGTTTGATTGTATACCATGATAGATATAGGGTACCATTAGTTTGGATATCATGGTAGGGCCCAAAACCCTCTCTACATAGTTTTAGGTCATGCCAGGTCCTCTTAATTATAATATTTTAATTATAGGACCGTGGATACTATGGGGGTAGTTATTTATACTCTTCATTGATGTGATAAGTTTCTACATGAAGGATACCTATACACATGCCTAAAATATAATTATCCATTAAGATATTATCAAATTATATAGTCATCTTTGACTATTTCACCAGATGAAACACCTCATATCATAGTTCAGTCACCACCTCATCATATTTCTCTTGATTAGATATATACATATGAGGTAGGAGAGACTATCACATTTAAAACTCTTCGACTTATAGTTGTGTCCTCAACTCCAGATACTCAACTAATCATAGTAGCTTTAATAGTTCCAACTACTCCATCAGTCATGGTTCCTAGAATTTTTATAATTATACAATAATTGATAGTAGTTCCAATAATACTAGTTGATTCTATAGTTATAGTTAATCTAATAGTTATAGATACTTTCACAATGACACCATCTTCTACTACTACAATTTATGAGAATCTCATACATAATTACCCCTTGTAAATTTTGAGTTACCATATGTACATGATGTTGATATATATTCCTAAGCTACTTCAAATGATGATATGATAGCCACACTCATAAATGACTATTTATGTGGATTGAGCTTTACATCAATTATCCTAAGAGAGTACCAAGATGACTCTAAAGCTCTCATTACACATCTTACATCAATCTTAGCATCTCATACTACACTCTCAGGATACACTCAACATTCATGGCTATAGATAGATCACTTGGCACATAAAATTCACATGGTTACCTCTATAGATATAGATCTAATTATTCAAATTCAGGTAGGTAGTATACAACATCAACCATAGATTATACTATAGATGTTACTTTATCATAGATTAATCACACTACCTATAATATAACACAGATCTATCAGTAGGTTATCATGGAAATATGGTCACCCATTTTATCTTTTTCATAGGATCATAGGCCATGATACAAAATCATGTATAGCCTTACATTAGAGATTGGATAAACTATAGGTTCAGGTATTATTCAAATTATATCACCACCATCACCAACTTCACCACTTCCAACAAAGTTATCTACTACTAGAGCTAAACATCCTAGAGGAAACTTATCATATTCACCACTGAAGCAACCCTCAACTTGCCATCGAGAGGATGACACCATTATGAGTGAAAGATCTTTAACTACACAAAGAGCATAAATATTACTGACACCTGAGGAGTTAACCACCATGCATATAGAATATGTAGCATATGATGATAATCTTGAGGAATTTGATGATGGTTTTGATCCCTTCCTCTACTTCCATCTCCAATGAGCTCCATCCTTGGAGCCATTACCCCATCTATCCTAGTCTTTTATATCATTGTGTAAATATTTATTATTTTAAATTACTTGTATATAGATTCGTTTGAATTACTTATACATAGGTTTTTTTTACTTACTTATACATAGTTTCTTAGTATTTATTATACATAGTCTCTTCATAATTGATTGTACATAGCTTATGTCAAAATACCAAAAATAATACAAAATTTTAAAATACAAAATCATTCAAATATGCAAAAATTTAAAAACATTTCAATTATATGCATTCTCCATGATTTACATTTCTACTACTAGCTAGACTTACATTCTATTATTCTATGCTATTCTTTGTCAATTAATCTACATTACCATGCTTCACTTGATCTTATTTGAGTGTGTGTGGTCGCATCTAGATCCTTTATTGCTTCAGTCTACCCATTTAGGGGGAATTATACTTTTACATTTGAGACATACATCAATATATCTACCCCTAGGGACATCTTCTACATGAATACACCATTTAGGTTATTTTAGTCCTACACCACACACTCTAGTTATCCTGTTCATGAAAATTACTTATTAGCTTACACATATTACTCTATCGACATTCACTAGTATATATCACTTACATATTTCCTAGCATATACCTAGTCTTGTACTCCATGTCTTGCATACTTTCACTTCTTGCTTTGATTAATTAGATACGATTATCTTTCCAATATATTGCATGCCTTCTTTCTTGCTTTGTGTATCTAGGTGTGATTAAATTTATCACTTCCTATTCTATCTCTTGTATGTGCCTTAGGACATTTGACAATGTCATTTGCTTCTATTCTTGTGTGTACCTTAGGACATTTTCCAATGTCCTTTGCTAGTACTCATCTATGTGATTGTGGCCCTCATACCAACCTTTCTTGTTTTTAATTATATGTGTATGTGGAATATAAACATGCCTTATATGCCTACTTTTTAGTTTGAGTGACATGTGCCCATGTCTCTTTTTTTCTTTTCCCCTTGTCCACCCTTGTATGTTTCTTACTTCTTGTCGTGTGTGCTTATTGCTTGTTTTCTTCTCATTGCTTTCAATGCCATGATTCACATCATGTACTATTTTGATTTCTTTGATGTCATGATGGACATCATGTTCCATCCCTCTTTGACAACTAACAACTAATATTTCTAGTTTTAATTCAATACATTACACATTTTATTACATATATATATATATATATATATATATAGGCATACCCTAGTTGATCTAACAATCTCCAATACAAACTATGTTATATCTTGAGACATCATTCTAATTATCATTGATATATCATGTATTTTATAGCATAACACACTTGTAGGGATTTTTTTAGGGTAGTCATTTTAGGGTCTTCATTTATACCCTAAGAAGAGGGGGAAATAAATTGGGTTTTTCCATAGAGATCAAAGCTCCTACTCGTTGAAAAATCAATTTTCACAACACTCAAAACAATAATAAGAGGTCAAACCAAGTCTAACAAACTAGAAAAATAGTGATTATTATAGAACAATAATTAGATTTAACAAAATAAAATAGTTACATACATGGTCAATAACATCGGACAATAGACCGTCCTATTTTTAACACTGCTATCCAAACAACAAAAAACTAGATTTTCTAGAAATAAGTAGAAAGGTCATCTTAGCTATAGTTTTATTAGATATAGATTAGTATAGATTCAATAGTTTTATTATAGTGTTTTCAGAGAATATAGATATAGGGGACATCATGCATGACACGATGGATCTCATTTCTAGTTTTAGATTGAGAAGTTGGTATAACATCCAAATCAAAATCCATGTTATAGACACTAGTGATTAAGGGTAATGTGCATGACACATTTGAATTATTTTATTTTTGAGTTTAGTATATTACCCAAAAATTCTTAATAATTTCATGCCTTATTCCATTTTTAGGTGGTCGTAATCATTTTGGAGTGGCTTTCATACAAGCCTAATCTCCTCCTTCTAGAGTTGGCTAAGATTGGATTAGTTTTTATTACACATTAAACTATCCACATCATGTTGTTAGATTACAGAGCATTCATGGGATTCAAGAGCCACCTCATATGACACACATTCATACCAATATCAATTTATAGCTTTACTTCATGTGGCAATGATGGATCCAAATCAATAGATAGACTTTTTATTATTGAGTCACCTAATTAGATAGATTAGACACATAGTATAAACATAAATTAACATAGGAAGGATTGCATAGCTTTACTTAGTGGGTGACAATAGAACCAAATGGATAGCCTTTATATTATTGATCCACTCTTAGAGAATTGAGCACTCAACTTCATTTATGATATTACTCTTGGTACAACACATACCTAACATTAGTCAACATCATCTAGCATCATAATAGATTTATACTTCATGACATGCTCTCTCTACACACACCCAACATCACATGTCTTCATGGGCTTCACCCTTGTAGGTATGTTTAAGTACACTTTATATTTTTCCTTTATCCTAGTATTTCACTTTGCTACATCACTATAAAAATGGGGGGGGGGAATATAGTTATATGAAATTTCAAAATTGGTAGCTTGAGTGTGCTTGTGACACCCAACCCATAGGTTCCTCTTGCATGATCTCATGAACTTTATATCTACCTTTTCATTGATTCTCAGTCATTCATAGACTTTTGAGACCTGATTCTAGCTTAGCCAGGCTCCATTTTTACATGTTTATTCCATCCCCCCAAGTCCTATACATATAAGACAATAGTGTCAAAGTTGGACTATAGTTATAGACCCTAGGGTGTCTTATTTTTAGCACTCCTATCCAATCACATTTTGATCCCAGGTGACCTTTTTCTTTTGATTCCTCTTCTTCATTATGTCATCTTAGCATGAATACATTTGACCCATGACCAATAGATCTCTATAAAATTGTATTCAAAGTTTATTTATAATAGGTTGATAACTATTTTAAAAGTGATAAAGAATATAAGCAAGACCACTAAGGCAAATTTACCTATTCTCTACATATAACCATCCAATATAGCTACTAGCCTATTTAAACCCTCACACTAGTCCTTAGCCACCTCAAGCACACCTAGTTTAGCATTTTTGCATTTAAATAACACTATTGTACAAATCACATCAAGTGGGAGAACTATATATGGCTTGATCCCTCTTCAGAGTATTGGTATGTATGTAACATGCCAACGCAAGGTGTATGGATACACATTTAGTGCATGTTACACACACTAACCCCCTCTTTCTCAAAGTTTTCATTCAAGTTCAATCACAAGGAAGATCTAGGGTTGGATATTAAATCATATCTAAAATTAGCTTCAACAATATTCAAGACTTAAAATTTCATAGGAAAACTAATATATGGACAATAGATAAAACCTATAAAACTTAGATCTCTATGACTAGTTTGGATAATAGAAACAAGACTTGGACTATAGCACCAGACCCTAAAGTGTCCTATTTTTGGTGCTCTTATCCTTTCACCAAAAAGAATCTAGATCTTGATTTGTGATAGTGTCCCAATATTACACAACTAGTACCAAATTTTGTCTCAGTCATCTTAGTCCTATTTAAGCTAATTTATTTTCTCCTATTTCATTACAATTTTTTGAAAGATACAAATGTCAAATAAACTATACAAATTAGTACTCTATTTATTGCAACATGTTTTACTAATTTAGTCAACTTAGACCCTTAACTAAATTAGGAATAAGACTCCAATATTCCAAAAATTATTAAATCATGAAGCATGAAATAACAATCAATTGAGATTAGTAAGAAATAATAGTCATTTGAAGAGGATGAAGAAATTCATGAAGAATAGAAATATGGAAGTCATGTAACATACATAGATTAGGATCTTAGGGAAATTGAATTACTAATGTGTAAATTATATATGTTTGAAGAAGATAATAAATTTGATACATTAGCACAAGTTTCTTCAAAGTTGCAGGACCTAGTTGTATCAACTGAGTCTTAACTTGTAGGTAAAACACAAAAATAAATCCATGAACATGTTTTTATTTTTTTAATTCATTAATTTGTTACAATTGCTTCCACATAAACAATAAAAATTGATTCAAAATTTCTTTTTTTTGAAAATGTATCTACAATGGGATGAGCAACTTTAAAATTCCTAGTTTAGTTGGTTCAAAAACTATATTTAGTTGAATAAATAAAATATGCAATTGAAAAATAAAGCTCAAAAATATGTAGAGAAACTCCTGAAATTAGAATAAAAAGTTGAAGATTTGGCTTGGTTAATAGATCAGTTATTGGGATGCAAGCCACCTACCTAGGTTTTATCTATTTATCTATAAGAATAATGGCAAAATTCTAGTTCATAAGAGTATATTGTGATCTTCCACAAATGGTAATAGACCCTATGTTGTTATTTACTATGTATGATAATGGCATCCTAAAGACCAAGCTCAATTATGTGAATTTTATCTACATAATTAGGCTATACCTCATAATGTAGAATGGAATCCTAACTTATATGCAAGAGATGTCTTAAGCATTTTTCTTCATATGTAGCACATGAAAATCATAGAGGTCAAGAATTTATAGATTATAAAGAGAAATAAAAATAATCTACCTTGATGATAAGGAGAGAGGCCATTAAGCCAGAGGTAATAGTGCATGTTTATTTGATGAAGAGAAAGGAAGTGGCTTCCTAGTTTGTAGGGAAGTAAGTAGAAGCTTAGAATCACTACCTGGGACTATTGACTATTATAGGACAAGATTAATTCAAATCTTTTTTGCATTTATAAGATGAGCTTACACTTGAGTTAAGGATAAAGGAACCATTCTATCCACATAATCTCAAAGTTACCTTTGACATAATTCATGCTCCTATTGAAATTATAATAAGGAAGGGACCAAATCTATTGGATTTAAATTTTCAAACAATGCTATTTTGGTATCCCATTCCAAATTAGATAGGGGAAGTACTAATTGATAAATTAAAATAAGATAGGAGAACAAAAATTTCAAGGCTCATCATGGTTTTTATGGAAATTAGAACAACATTAGAAACCAATAGACTGTAGGCATGTATGTGTCATTTAGATGCAAAAGTTGGTTTCTTGAAGATGAGCAACACATTAAGCTTGCGAGTGTGATGATCCATATAAATGGCCTAATTCTACCTTATTGGATTCTAGTTCCTAATATTTCATAGATGAATTTTATATTTACTTGTTCTAAGTTACTTTAAACCATGATGGTATATTAATTATATTTAAGAGAATGAAGTTAGTTTTTGTATTGTAGTTAAAGTTTAATATGTTAAATTTTACTATGATACTTCTAATCATTATATGGTTTGTTGATCAAATTTAGTAATAGGATTTATATATATAGCAACTAGATGGTTATGCCTTGAAGAAAAAAGATGAAGAGAGGTTATGTATAGTTATAAAAAATGGATTTTTTATTTCTATCCATTTAAGAACCACCATAAAAAAATGTATAACTACCCATAGCTCATCTAAGCATGCAATAGTTTTAGTGGCATACTTTTCTATTGAATTTGGTCCAATAATGAAAAAATGAAAAGAAATCATACATGGCCTGATATAGGCATACATAATAAGGAGGTGTTATAATTCCAAACATTCCTAATAGAACATACTTCACCCCTTCCAAACTTCCCAAAAAACATCACCCATATTTCTATCTTGTATCCATTTTTGGTTGTATCTCTAAAGATGAATAATCTCAAGTTGTTAAGATTTATTGTTAAGTAATAAATATATCCTTCTCTGTATATATTCTAAATAGAATTTTAGGATAAGGTGTTAGATAATATTCAGTGAATATAAATCATATAAGTGTGAGAAACTAATATGATTTTGAGTTATTTTAATCTTGTTATAATAATATTTAATTTCAATAGGATATGAATATCTTCTATAGTTTACAGTAAACACATTTTAATTCCAAGGAAAGGATTGTAGCTCAAGACCAAATAAGGAGGGGTTTTTAATGAGGGCTTATAAAGAAGGATAACGACTCATTATATGTATATAAGTATATTAATTCAAGTATTTATTTCTATTATGTAATTCTAAATATGTTAATTAAGTGGCATTGATAATTTTTGGTATTGTAATTAAGTGATAATTTATTAGGGAAGCTTCCACAATATTTCAATTCATTCAATTTTTTTCTAAAGTTTTTCAAGCATGATTTCAATTCAAGTACTTAAATTTATACAAATTTACACTCATAAAATCTTACCTATATGTAATTGACAAAGTAAATAAGTGGGTAAATTATGTACATACAATGACATCACCTTATCAAGATAAAATGCCCTTGGTTTGACAATTAAGTAAGAATTTTATGTATCAAGTGGTCACTTCATTATATGAGCATAAGTGAAGTTATACAATCTTGTCAAGTTTAATTGATGTTAAAATTATACTCATCAACCACCACCCCATGACATGTATAGATTACCTTTGGAAGCCCCATCAAAATTTAATTTAACCATCCTGGTAAAGGATCATCTATTTCATAGTATTCCTAATTTCTAATCTATGATCCACTAGAGTTTTATTCTACAAAGATAACTACCATTTCTATGTTATTTTTTCTTCTAAAGGTGAAAAATATGCTTCTTCCCCCAATTGATAATTTTTAAATTATCAATGATAAGATCCATAAATGTAACAACCACTCTTTTACTTTAACTCTTGACATCCCTAAAAAACTTATTATTCCATTATTTTCAAACCCCCCATATAAGGTGAGGAAAATACAAACACCAAAGTTTATTAATCTCTTGATTTGAAAATGGGGCCTCCAAAGCAAGCCAAAAAAGTAATAGATAAGAAGGATGTGTCCAACAAATATATAATTTATCAAGAACCATCCCTAAAACCTCAAACACAAAAGATAACTCTATCATAGGATGAAAAACATTTTCATTATTAGTGTCATAAAGAGGGCATATACTAACCAAAACTAATCCTATTTCAGTTAAGTTATCCATAGTGAGGATCCTATTATGGATACACAACTAGAAAAATATATTTACTTTGGGAATTAGATATTTATCCTAAAATCCATCCCAAGGTATTACATCATATATAGGGTAGACTAAATTATTGTATCCTAATCTAAGATTATAACTACCATCATTCGAATCTCTCCACAATAATTTATATTCCTTCTACATATTTTTAATATGAATACCTCTAATAAAAACATTTAAATATAAAATTATACCTCTAGATTCTTCTCCTACATTCCAAATCTATAAATACTTTTGTGTCTTCTTCCAATCTACAAATGAATGTAATCAGCTACCATAATATCATAATCATATTTAACTAAGAAAATAACTTGATTCTAAGGCTCCAAATCATTCAATGGATAATATAGAAGCCAAAGATCATAATAAAATATAAAATTTACATTCACAAGTTTACATTTATAACCATTAAGAATAACATCCATATTCTTAAAAAAGAAGTTCCATATATCAAAGCATGTAATGAATAAATATGTGGAGATAAAGATAGTTAAATTTTTATTCTCTAAATATTTAGCTAAAAAAATGTTAACCCAAAGATTGGAATCCTTAATAAATATCAAGTGTATCTTAGTTACCAACACTTTATTCATCAACTTCAAACTTCTATGACTCAATCCCCCAAACCAATTAGGGAGGCACAACTTATCCCAAGAAACCAAGGTAAATATTTACTTATATTTATCTCCATATACAATAATATTTTATAAATAATTTATATATTATCCTAAATCACTCTTGACATTTTTAAAAGAGACATTAGATAAATAAAAAGGCTCTAGAAAACACTTTTTAACAACATAATCTTACTTGTTTATTTAACAACATAACCTTACATGTTTATGAAAGAACAACTCCCTTATAACTATCTAACTTATTATAGAATATATAAATAATAAGGTTCCAAAGATAGATACATAAGGCTTGAAAATAGAGGTATACCCAAATACTTGGACAAAAAATCAATTATTTGACATCCCAAAATCTAAGTTATTTTATGTTGTTTAGCCAGAGGAGTATTAACAAAAATAATGAAATTTTATCAAATTTAACCTTATACTTAGAAACTTTATCATATATATCAAGAAACCTTTTTAGTTTATTTTCTCCCTTATTAGAAACAACAACAAGATTAATAGTATCATCTAAAAATTGTTATGTAGGGTAGGAGACACAACATTTCCAAGCCCAAAACCTTTCAAACTCCCCTGTCTCATAACAACTAGTAAATTTATATTGAGAATACACCATAATGATAAAAAAGAATAGATAATTAGGATCCCCCTATATTATACCTCATTTACTACCAAATAAAATTGAAATAAATCTAGTTTTAATCATATAAAACATGCCTAAAGAGATGCAACTCTAAATCAATAATAAAAAATTAGGGTGAAACCCAAATTTATTTAGAACTAATTCAAAAAACACCCAATCAACTCTTTCATAGGTTTTACTCATATTAGCTTTGAAGATCATGCCTTCTTGCTTATTTTTATACATAGAATGGATGGTTTCATGAACAATAATGATCTCATCCTAAATTGACCTTCCTAGGATAAAACCTTCTTGATTCATGGATATAATTTTCTCCATTAAAGGCTAAAGTATTATGCTAGAATTTTCATAAATTTCTTATAGATCAAATTACACAAGCTAATAGGTCAAAAAAATTTAAATTTAGTAATACCATTATTCATGGGAATAAATGCATTGAAAGTATTGTTAAATTACCTAAGAATCATAATCACATGTTTTTATGGAGGGGAGTGAGAAAAGAAAAGTTATAGAAAAGGTGGAAGAATCCAATTTTTTTGAATTTAATATTGGGCATGAAAATCAATCCGAGACTGATGACACTATTAGCTATCTAGATAACACCCAATAGAGGTCAAATTTGTTCAATTTTAGGCCATACCTAGATTAACATGGGAATGATCTAAGGATATGGAATGCCTATATTTAGACCAAAAATATTTGGCTTTTAAAAAGATTATTTCCTTATATTTGATAGTTTGGATCTCTCTTTCTAAGATCTAAAAAATTTGGGGTGAAAAAAGTTAAGAGATTGCATAAAATAAAACCTATTCTAACATATGGTGATGCATCGAATGTTCAAAGATCCACTCTCAATATTTAACTCATTAACACACTAATAGACTATAAAAATAGCTAATACAATGTTTACTATGGTTTCCAATCAATAGGACTTCACCTAAAGGTCAATTTGATGAACTTAGGCTGGAAGGTGATAAGGGTAAGTCCTGATTGAAAGCACTTATAGTCAATAATCCACTCTATACCTAAGACATCAATATTAAGACACACTATATGACCTATAAATAAGGTTTATTAATACTTAGGTTAAACTTAGAACTAAAAATGGAAGATGAAAACCACTTTTACATATCAAACAAATATAAAACACTAAGCACATATTAATAAACAATTACAAAATGATCTATTCATTACTCCAAGAGGTGTAGAATATAAATTTTGGTAGAGTCCAATTGTACCAGCTTGAGGGATGTTCAACAATATCTCAAAGGCCATATTTATAGAAAAGGAGAGAAAGAGAGGAATTTTGGCACTAAAAATGGGTTTAAAATGATCATAACTCCATTTGAATCATAGTTACAATTGCCTCTACATTTATGCTCATTCAAGCTTCTTGATTGATCTAGGTCATTCCAATTCATTTCACCATTACATTATTCCTTCACTAATGCTTATTTATTATTTTAATGCTAGGATCATGTTGTTTCAATCTAAACCCTAACATTAATGCAGTTAAAATAATCAGATCAATTTAATAGAGTTTTGTCATGGTGATAATTACTCTTTGATAGTCTATTAGGGCATGCAAGAGTGGAGAGAAGGGTCACTTTCATGCAGCTAGATCTAGGAATGAAGCCATCAAATTTTATTTGTATACCTTCATTTTCCATGCCATTTTCCATTTATCACTCATTATGAGTACTAGATCCTGATATCTCAAAATTGATAGAGCCATGCCATGCATACTTTGAGTGGTGGTTTATCAAACTATGATTAGGTTGAAAGATGAAAATCCCCCATGATAACTCATTTATCTTCCCCTACATTAGAATCTAAACTTGTGTATATCTTAGATCACATTTGAGCTTGGTTCCTTTATATTTACATTGTCTAGGTCAAAGAATGTCATATTGACTTTTGTCAAAAAATCTTTACCTTGATCCTTCATTTAATTTATCATAGAAAATTGAATTGAATCATTAATCTATTAAATAATCTACATCATTGATCTTGATTTGCATTATAAAATGTATCTCATCAATCTTCTACTAGCTTGAATGTGTTCATGCCACTTGTCAACCATGTGTATTTTCTTAATATCTACTAACTATTTGACTTGCTCACATGTCATTGATCTTTAATTTGTGATTGAATGTGATCCATTGATATACTTAGGCCCGTTAACCTATTAGTCATCACTCATAATTGGATATTTTCCATGATTAAATGATGATTATTCATCTTCATTTTTGAATCTAAATGGCTATTTTATGGGGCTTAAAATTGATGTCTATAAGCCTGTATTTACTTTTTGCATGAACATATTTAAAATCCACATAACTTTCAGTAAGATATTTGAAAACCAACTTTCCTTTTACATGACTTTATATTTATTTTTATACACCCATCAATTTTTGGACCCTAATTGATGATTATTAATATTTATTTTGATGTTTACACACCTGTCACCACCCTACTAGATCAACTTTGCAAAAAAAAATTGGTCAATGTAATTACATCTTTAGGGAAATTATTGTGGAACAATTTCCCTGAAAGAATTCATTCATTTAAAACTTATGCTTGACATTTTTACTAGAAAAATTTAATTATATTTTTTCCTTTGGGACAAATTTTTTTGGATAAAATGTCTGATGTAAATATCTTCACGCTTTTGACAAGGACCTTTTGTATTGAACAATTTCCATTAAATAATTATGCCTTGTACTTTTTTATTTTAGGCACTTTATCTTCATTCTTTTTGAAAATACATTTGATTTAGGATTCTACTTAGGACACTTGCTACAGATAAAATGTCTAAAATAATTAGGTCTTCAGTAAAATTGTCTTGAATAATTTTCCTAACACAAATGTACTTAACTCCTTTTTCTATGGACAAAATGTATGAAAGATTTTACTCTTCAAGATTTTTTCTTGGCCACTTTCCTATAAATAATTAAGTCCATAGCTTTTTTATTTTGGATAAAATGTCTGAAACAATCTAGACTTAGCCCTTTTCCTTCAATTCAATTTCTCCAAAATAAATCCAACACTCACACAAATTTTAGAAACAATTTCCCAAAAAGAAAACTAGATTTTACCTTGGACAAAATGCCAAAAAAAATATGCCTTTGAGAATTTTATTTTAGACAAAATGTATGAAATAATTCCCAACACTTATTCAAAATAGAAAAATATACAAGAATAGAATTTAGCCAAATAAGATCCCAAAGCAATGTGCCAAGTAAGGACTTTAGCTAAATACAAGGGTTTTGCACTTAGCCTTTTTGGCCTATAGGGTATTCTAGATTTATTCATAAAATTAATTAAACACCATGAAAACCTACTTGGATCCCTCTACTTACAATGTTGAACTTGATTTTGAGCCATTTGATCTTTCTTCAATTGGGACCCTATTAGGGTTCTTTCTAGGTCTAAGTGAATCTTTGTATGTGGGCTAAAAATGGCCAACAAGCACCAACAAGGATGCATAGGAAGATCTAATTGAATAATGAGATGGAATAATGTAAGTTAAAAAAATGTTAAGCTTCAAGCATTGATACACCATCTCAAGTGACTACAAAGAGGGTCCCACTATAAAAAGGTTCTTTTTTAAGTTATAATACCCAATACTTATCTTGGGTGGATAGGGTTTTGGTAAAGTGGCTGGAGGGCCAACATATCTATGAATTTCATGTTAAACTTTCTCTTAAATATAAAAAGGTATTGGTTACATGTACCTGACACACTTTTATAAAAAGTAGACTAAATACTGGAAAACTACCTCCTAACTAAGGTAAATGGTTTTAGACCTAATATTGATTAACTCAAAAAGTGTGCCAATAATATATTGAAACCTAAAGGACAAATTCAGGTGGTATACCTTGTTATATATTTCTTATTGATTAATTTTAAGAACCAAGAGGAATACATCAAAACTTTGATAGAGGGACCCTAGTTCATGGGAAAATACAATGTCTTTTTAAGGCATTAGAATGTTGGTACAAACTTAAATGGCATCATAATGGAAGATGTACCTATGTGGGTCTCATTTACTAAGATTACACTTGAATAATAGGATCATACTATCATTATCAACATAATAAAGGCTTTTAGCAAACCTATCATGATTAATATAATCACCAAATCTTACCAAAGAATGTTCACATCCAAATTCTAGGTATTCATCCCTATTGATAAACACCTTATCCATTCTATCATGATAAAATATTAATATGGAGTTTGTTATAAAATTATTTTTAATGAAAATATGACTCTAATATGCATTAAGTGCAACATCCTTAGCCACATTTTAAAAGATTATCGAAATATCCCTAAAACTCCCTAGGTAAATAGATAGGTCTAGTCAAAAAAATGGATTTCCAAGGGTATGGATAGTATTCCAAAATTGAGTGGAAAATTTTTTGGCTCCACAATCCTATAAATGATCCTTTAAAATATATGGCAACTCCAGCCCAACACTTATTGGAAACATTGTCTCACCTTTGCAAAATAGCCTAATCAACCCATAAGCTGAGGTTTTTTGTATTACAAGGTTATTTAACCTCATATAAAATATCAAAAATTAGTGAAGGGACCTTATCCCCTCATCTAATCAGTATAATCAACCTAACATACACAATTTATTGACTATAAGTAGCATGGGTGAATCAGATTTGACCCAAGGATCTTCTCCCATTATTGAACTAGTGAGACTCAAACCTTTTGATTCTCTTCCTAGTAAAAACCCTTTGTTTCTAATAATAGATAAGGAAGGATACTTATGCTATAAAATCAAACCTAAGGTATAATTTACCTTAAAATTAAGAAGTGGAGATAAAATGGAAACTACCTTGACTCAAGGAGATTAAGTTACTCAAAAAAAGGCAAAAGATACACTTACTAAAGGAAATGGAGTTAATTAAAAAGACTAGAATCCTAGTCAAATGAACCAGGCCAGTGATCTAAAATCAATCCTTCTCAAGAATCTAAAGGTGAGAAATAAAGTTATACCTAGACTAAAACCAAAAAAGGTAAAAAGAAAACCAAGGTAAGGGGTAGACACAAAAAATTAGGCAAGACTCCAAAGTAGATTTTTAAGAAGGAGGACCTAGCTAGTTAAATAACTAAGGGTAGTCAAAGAACTCTTAAATTCACTATATTAAAACAATGAAACTCATTTATTGGAATGTGAGGGGGTTAAATAACCCCCAAAAATAGAAGTTAGATAAGAATATGATAAAAATAAATGAGCCTCAAGTTATCATTTTGTAATAAACTAAAATGTCTAATGAAATTTATCGATAAATTATGGAGTAGGTCTAAACACATTAATGTAAGTTCTAAATGGACCTCAAGCATAATTACGACATTGAAACTTTCAATAATTGGAAGGGGAAATACTTATTAAGAATAATAATCATCTAGCAATTTTTTTCAAAAATAAACAGTCATAATAAGAATAGATCTTATTTAATATATATTACCCCAATTATATAATGACAAAGATAAAACTTTTGGAGGAGTTGGTGGCATTCAAAAAAATTATCAAGCATTGGAAATGGGTTGCGGCTAGTTATTCTAACTCCCACCTGACCTAAATAAAAAATAAGGGTGGATTCATAGACTTTCTAGAAAGCATGGTGTATATTAATGATTTCATCCACAAATTAGGCCTAATATATGTGGAACTCAAAGGAAACCAATTCACATGGACAAATATAATACTAATCTCTAATCTAATTTAGGTAAGGCCTAATATATTTCTAGTGCCTCTACATTGGGATATAAATTATTCTAATTGTCTATCCTCTATTCCCATAATCATTTTGGACCATAACCCTAACATCTTTAAAGGGGAAATGGTTCCAAAATTCAAGAACGTTCCATTTAGATTAAAAAATATGGGGCTTCATCATCCCAACCTCTTGATTATATTAAGGCATGGTGGCAAGACTCTTTCTTAGGATCATATAAGTATATATTATTAAATAAACTTTATCATTTAAATAAATAATTAAAAATATGGAACAAGGAGGTATTCAAGAATAGTTTTACTCAAAAGATATAAATAGAGGAAGAACTTCTAATTTTGGAATAATAATTTTCCATTCATGGATCTAATGAACAATCTTATTCAAACAAAAAGTATTTTCTTAGTAAATACCATAATCTAGAAGTAAAGGAAGAATATTTCTTGAAATAGAAGTCTAGATGTTTATATCTAAAGCAAGGGGATATAATTACATCATCAATAGGATTTTAAAAATAGAAACTAAAATTTTATCTCTGAGTTACTTGTATAAAATAGAATGAAATTAAAGGACCCTAATGATATCAATGTCCAAATCATCTCTTACTTCATAAATTTGTTGAATAAAAATGACTTGAATAAATTTTGTTTGGAATTAAAACTCCTACATAACATTCCAAGTCTGCTAATCTCATATGAGAATGTAAAAATCTTAAATCCTCCTTCAACTATTGACATCAAAGTAGTGGTTTTTTCTATTGAGGTAGGTAAGGCCCTAGGCCATCATGGTTTCCTTTCTTTTTTATTTCAAAAATTCTAAGACATAATTCACTTAGTGGTGGAATCCATGGTTTTTGAATTTCTTAGAGATGGTATTATTTTAAAGGAGATGAATAACACATTCTTGGTTCTTATTCCAAAAAATCCAAGAGTGAATTAAATTAAATACTTAAGACAGATAAGATTATCTACTACAGCCTACAAGATCTATTGATGACTCTAGTTAAAAGGATCCAACCCATTATTGATAAAATCATTGATGAGAACTAAGGGGCCTTTGTATTTGGGAGATAAATCATGTATCACATAATTATTATTCATGAGGCAATTCATTATATGCATACTTATGACAAACAAGGTATGTTCATCAAGCTCAACATAAGGCCTATGCTAAAGTCTCATGGAGGCTGTTAGATAAAACTCTTGAAAATTTTGGTTTTAATTCCTTCTTTTGAAACCTTATTTATAGATGTATATCTACTCCTAAATTCTTTGTGATTATCAATGGTGTAACTAAAGGTAACTTCTCAACCTCTAGAGGTCTAAGAGAAGGGGATCCATTATCACCATATCTACTTATTATCATCATTAAAATTTTGGGCAGACATATTTAATATGCTAAAACACAAGGTCTCATTAGCGGGATTATAATGGTCCATAACATCATTTCAGTTACTCATGACCAATTTTTTGATGATAATTTCTTACTTGGGGAAGCATCAATTTATGAAGCTATAGTTTTCAAATAAATCCTTATTGACTATGAGAAAGTGTCTAATAAATATATCCATTTCTCTAAAATATCAATATTCTTCATAAAAAGGCAAGTGGGTCTTCAAAAGAAGCTATCCTCTATACTTGGTTTCAAAATAAGCATATGTACTTCCACACACTTTAGGATACCCCTTTTTACTAATAAACTAAAGGATGAATATTGGAATCCCCTTATTGATAGAATTAAAAAAAAATAGTAGGATTGAAAGGCTATATGCTTTCCAAATAAGGTAAGATATAAATACTTAAAATCTCAATCCAAAGCATTCTGATCTATTTTATGTCCATTTTCAATTTTCCAAGTAAAATAAATGATAAAACTGAGTAGGTCCAATGCAAATTCTTATGGAAAGGATTAGAGGAAAAAATTATATTCCCATTTTTTCAATGAGACAAAACATGCCTCCCCAAATTTAATAGAATATTGGGTCATAAAAAGTTGTGAAATATGAACAAATCCATACTTTCAAAATTAGGATGGAAAATCCTAAAAGAAGATAAACAATGGATGCATATTATTAAGGAAAAATATTTGGAAGGTAATAATGAGGATAGTGTCCTTTGGGAGGAAGGTCTAATATATGGGTCAAATTCATAGAAGGCCATCTCTTATGGAAAAACAATTCTTCGTAAAGGATGTATATAGAAGATTGGTAATGGGAAAATAATTTATTTTTGGTATGATCCCTAGATTTATCTAATTTAATTACGGAATTAAAACTCATGTAGAAATCTAAGATAGGGATTTAAAGTATCTTGGGGCACTAATGGTAATAACTATTGGTCACTAGAAAATAAGATTATTAAATACTCCAAGTAGATTTAGTTAATGAGGAGGAATTTGAAGGTTTGCTTAGGCTAAACTTACAACTTCATCATATTCACATCCCATCTCCCAAAGGAGGATATTTTAATTTACTTGACTGTTGGCTAGTGGCTCCTTCTCATTGAAATTAATATATATGATGGATATATAATTTGAAGAATAATTGGATGTTTGGCATCCCATTTGGATCAAAAACTTAATTTTTAAGATCAACATATTCTACTAGATCATGATGCATAATAGGATCCTCACCAATGATAATTTGGTCAAGTATGGAATGAACATCCCAAATCTTTTCACCATCTATCAATTTTATAAAGAGTTTTTTAATCATCTCTTCTTGGAATACACCTTCAACTCTTCTATCCTAGATCTTTTAATTCAATGTTTCATTTTTTCATAGGTGTGACCTAGTTTTCATCATGATCTGGTTACTCAAGTGAAACCAACTTAGGGTCTATCTTCCATATATTTACTATGGCATCTCACTCTACCAAACTTCCTTTAGGCCATCTAGAAAGTGATAAATGATCATATTTTCTCAAATAGAAATTCTTATATGTGTTCTATTTTTTGATGTTTGTGTTCCTCACTATCAAAGAATTGGAATGTTTTTCATCCTAAGGATAAATCTAGTTATTCCTCTATTGAGTCATCCATTTTCTATTATTGAAAACTCTCCTATATTTTTTAATGTCCTAAGTCTCTATCATAGAGATGTTAAACCAAGTGGTCATGCCCCCCAACTAGGTGGATGAAACTCAACTTTGATGGAGCCTTTAAATGTGACCTAGGAAATGTAAGGGGGAGGTGTTATCAGGGACCATGATGGAAATGTGATTTCTAGTTGTTTCAGATATTTGGGATACCAAAATAACCATGTTGTTAAAGCTATGATATCCATTTGGGGAATTCAACTTACTTCTTATTCCTATATTCCCAAGTTAATTAGTGAGGGAGACTCCCTCAATATCCTAAATACTTTATCAGGAAAAATTTCCCCACTTACACCATTAAGTCCATAATCAATTATGTTTTTTTTCTTATTTCCACCTTTATTAAGACTTATATCATCCATGCCTACCATAAAGGTAACATTATCACTATTTTATTAGCCAACTATCGGGTTATAATTAATAGGATGGACACATAGGATGGTGTTAACTCCATCCTATCCCAACTTTATAATATCATTAACAATGATGACATGGATGGGTCATATTTTTTTTTTGAGTTGATCACATGTGGGAAATTTAATTCTAGGTGTGTGGATCATATTCCACTTATAATATTATCATTGGCATATCAAAGACTATAGATATTTAATTCAAAAAATTAATAACCTCTTTGAATCTTGGTAGTTGTAGGTTAAGACTAGAATTTCTGATAGTCATACTTGGGAAAGGATAAATATTTTTCAAACTCAAATAAGGGGTAAATATGGTCACCTAGAACTTATTTTATGTTTTGAAGTTTAGGGAATAAGAAGATTTAGAAGAAACTTTGATAAGGGGGACTCATTAACTTTAAGAAGAGGATTAAAGGACACGATGAGGAACTCTCAAAGTATTTTGATCTAGCATGGAATAAATAGAGAGTTAGTATGTGTATACACATAATATTTTCAAACTTTCTCAATTATTGATCATTTTTATCTTGCAATAATCTATTGAGTCTCAATGTCTCTAAGTGCATAACTTAAGGGGTTCACCATAAAAGGGGTGGGTAGACCATTGGTGCTTCATATGATTGTTGTTATTTACTATCACTTTTTTTCAATCTAACCATCTACTAAAAACATTTCCCTAAGCTTTGACTCTTACTTTTCACCCTTGTCTAGTCCTGTTTAGCCTTCATTAGCCCTTTCTTAGCCCAAAATAAATTTTAATGGTTTACGTTACACTATCAGCCCCATCAAACTTATACTCTAATTAATAAAACTTATTTAGGGTCCAAGTTGGCCCCTAGCCAACCTAGACTAAGACCTAATTTTATTTTATCAATAACGATACAAGGTCAGTTGGGTTAACCTTGTCAGCCTAAACTTTAGAAAAAGACTAAGGTTAGATCTGCCTATATTCTTAGAGAGACAATCAGAGATAATTATTGATTTTCACTTATTTATAATCTACTATTATACCATTCTACTTGAGGTGTCTTAGCTTAGGGTTTCTACTTGGAGAAGAATCTTATCTTATGTTCTTGGCTACTTTGGCCTTCCTTAGTGATCCTTACAAACCACAACAACTTATTATAGAGTACATTTGGCCAATGGGAAGACTAAGTCTTGATGGGTTCATCTTCAAGGTAACTATCTCTAACTTTCATCTTCTCTTTTAATAGATAGAAGTAGAATAAGTAACAATTTTTTAATATATTTCTCTATCCATGTATTAGGGTTTTACCTATACACAGCTTAATTAGGATTATCTTATGCATGTTTAATTTTTAGTAACCCCATTTTTTACCACAAGTTTTGGTGAGCACTAGATTTAAAATTTTTCTTTGCCTATTATTATTTTAGTGAATATGAAAACATAAGACGTAGTTAGGGTTATTTCATAATTTTACTTGACTAGAGGCTTTTGAACCCTACCTAGTGAATTTATTGTGGTAAAATATCCCTTGGATAGGTATAGTGGATTTATCTTGGTCATGACCCCAAATATATAATTTCTCAACAATAGAAAGTGTAAGTAGGATTTATCTTCTCCAATATTGGATTGATTTATAGATTAGTTGCATTTCCCTTTAGATACATTTTGGTGAACCCAATGTGAATCTAACCCTTAAAATTTTTCTTTCCCACCATCATTTTTATAATTTTATTATATTTTTAAATATTTTTAGTATTGTATCAAACTAGTCAATATAATTTTAATTTTTTGCATGTAGGTTTAACACATAATCACTTAAAATATATTATGTTCTATCTGTGTAGGTCTTCATTAGCTACATGTTACTAGATCAAACATGTTGACACAATATTATTATTAAACTTAAGAATATCATACATTGTCAAAAAATTTGACTTTATATTCTAATTATTTTATATCATATAGGTCAACAAACACTATCAACCAAGTTGACCTTGTTCTTTGTTCTTCCTTAGCATATAGGGTTTTACAAAACATGGTCAAACTAGTCAAACCAATTTATAAAATTTGAAAGCAATAATTATATCATTATATTTATACCTATAAGTGTATCATAGGTTCTCTTCATGTTTAAATAACACTTCTAATTTTATAATTTTGGTAATTCATAGCATGAGTAGTAGGTTTTGATAATCTAGTTACCTATGGTGAAATAGAGGTAGAGAAAATTAACTATTCCATAAATTTATGTTGATTGGTGGTTAGGATCCACTATGGTCATTATGAATTTTGATGTATATATGTTGATATTAGTGAATTATGATCAAATTTATATGCCAAATACTAATCTAGATGAATATTTACAGTGAGATCTATACTAAAGTGTTTTGGTTAAAAAAAGAGCAAAAGGAAGGGTAGGGAAGAAAGAGAATGTGTGATTGTTGATCCTTGAATCAAATATTTTGATGATGTTTTGATTACAAATCAACATGCATTTAACCAATATATAATGCAAAATAGTGTAAGATCAGATCTCACCATACACCAAGAAAATTTCTAAGGATAATATGAGAGCATACAAGTAAGAATTAGATTTTACTTTAAATATTTATTACCAAATTCAAATAGCATTAGCACAATTGAATATATAAAAAATTAAATGAATCAAATTTAATATATTTCAACTAATCTATCATAAGCAAAAATTATCAACCATGTATCATAGATGCAAATTCAAAATTCATGAAACCATTCAAGTTCAATCTTTAGAACTGACAATTGAGAGAAAAAGAAATATTAATAATTGACATATAAAATTTGGACAATCTTTACATAATTCCTTGATTGTATTAATTTATCAAAGTATACAAAATTTTCACAAATTTTTCTCTTTTTTAAAAAAAATTGTAGTACTAACTTTTATAGAAGGATAAGGTTGTATACTAGTCAGTCACAAGATAAAAATGTACAAAAGATAAGGACAACTATCCTTTTTCCCAAGGTTTTACAATAAATTTGCTTTTATAAACTAAACTAACCTAGAGGAAAATATGCTAAAAAACTATCATATGCCTTTACAAAAGGATATTTCATTTTTAAAATGTTACAAAGTTTTTACAAAATAGAATATTATTCAACTAATTTGCTGGTGGGCCCTACACTTGATAAATTTATTCCTATTACTGAAGGATGTTCATAGCCTTCTAGTATTGCTCATTGACTAGCACTAAGTCCACAACTGATTTCAAGAGACACTCTTTCTCTTTTTTAACTATCTTGTTCAATTCTCTATCATTTTTAGACATGGCTTCTTTTGATGCTCTTGGCCTTAATTATTATTTATCCTACATTAAATATCATGTCTATGATCCTGCTATTGTCTCCCTCAAACTTGCGTTGAATTTTAATTTTTACTTTAAGAGTCACCAAAGTAGACCTATGTTTGAATTCATCATCCTTGATGATGCCTAAAATAGTAGGCTGTGCAAGGTCTTTGAGCATCATCCCAAGGACTTTTTCAATCCTTTCTATTAGATCCTCATCAACCTTTAGGAGTCTCTCTATATCATAAGACATGCATTTCAACCTTGGACTTTTCCAACCATAATTCCCAGAATGGCATTCAAATGTCCCAAATTCATTGTTTTGAATCTAAGGATCTACCTTTCACCTTAGATGTTGATTAATCCTATTATTTTATCCTTCGAAGCTTGCCATTGGGCTACTAGACCCTTACCCACTATATTCTACTATGTTAATAAACTCTACCTTAGATTCATTATTTTTAATGCATCAAATATGTCATAAAAAGATTCATCAAAAATTTTGATCATTACCTTAGACAATGATAAGATAGCTTATATTTCCAAATTCTCCTTTTCCTTCTCCATATTATATATTCTTTATTTCATACCTATGATGCTAGCTTTGACCTGAGTTAAATAGGACTCAGTCAGTTCTTCAATGTCCTCTACATGGATGGGTTGATCACCATGTCTTTGTCATCTAACTAAGGTTAAGCCTACAAATGGCTCAACCTTTTGAAAGGTAAACTATTCCATCCCCACCATGGATTTTCTAGTTGTCACTCTTTCTAATCCTATAGTCTTAGGATTGAATTTGACCTTGGTAGTTGGTTTTATATATTTTAGAGGTTCAACGGCATCCATCTTGGTATTTATTGATGCTCTTAGATCATCTATCTACTTATTATCTAACCCTTTAGTGTCCACTATTATCCTCTATTTATCCTTCATCAAATCCATTATCCATGGTTGGATATCATGTACATCAATATTGATGGTTTAGGTCAAGGCCCATGAGTGGGAATAGGAGGGGAGTTTTTGCATTTTCCCATATATGAACCAATCAGGGATGATTAGTCCATGAATGGGGTATTCCTCACTTAATATTTTGATTTCACTTATGGGGAGAGTGAAATTCAACTTTAGCTTCTTTGATCCAACTAAGACCATTGCCAATTATTCCTTTCTCTTCTTTAATGGTGCCACTAGGACTAGGTCTAGGGAAACTTATTTACCTTTTTATTTCTTATCCTCCTCTATTTGGGAATGTATTTCTTCAACATGTTCCTCATCTTCATCATATCTATATACCTTAGCAAGATCCTTGAGTTCATCCTCCACTATTTCATTAGACTATAGGGCGATCTTGTGTAGGAATTTAACTAGAGTTATTAGTCTTTGAGGTAGGGCCAAGGATGATGGGCCCTCACCATGTCTCTCTAAATTTTTCTTGCTAAGACCCTATGTAATCTATGACTAGGGCTATTTACTTTCTACTTATGGTTGCTCTTGAGGGAGCCTTGAAGTTCTAGGTACTAAATGGTATTACATAGGTCCCATTTTCCTTATATCCCTAGGGGAATTTTGATCACTGGTCAATCTATGCTCAAGTCTAATGTTATGTCCTTTGAGCCTAACCAATATTTATTTAATTTTTTTTTATTTGATATATATGGTTTTATGGACACTAAGTTTGTGCACATATACTATCTTGGAAAATTGTTTAGATTTCAAGTGTGTGGAGACTGTGTCAGTAGGGTCCCATAGCTTCAGCTCATCAAGTTTTAATTTGAAAGATTCCCTATACCTAAACATAGTATTCACCTAATCCCAATTTTTTTATCACTATTCTACCAATGGTCAAAGAAAATGGATAGGCAAGGTCTTTCCTTTTATCCTTGCACACTATATCCACACCATTAATAAGTTAGTATGCAATTTCTTACTCTACCAGCTTGATGAGAACATATATAGACAACCTATAAGTCTAGATCAGAATCCCTTCAATTTTGATCACCATAAAATCTAGATAAAACTAGATATATCCCATTAGATCCATATAATTCTTGATTAGAGGGGTAATCTTGGGCATGGGAATCTTTGTAATGTTTTCTACTAAAGTAAGATAGACACATTCATAAATAAACTACATGTTTTTTCTATATTTGAAAATGTGTAGTTTGGACTAATAGTGGGAGACTCTAATTTTTCCCTCTAGTGACCAATTTTTAATATAGGGGATCTTGGTTAAGGTTAGGAATTCAAGTAATAGATAGGACATCATTAATAATTAGTTACTATTTTTCTTCTTAATGGTTGTGAATTGCCATTTTAAATAGATATTGATCATCTCTCTAATTAGGGGAGTGATCTCTTTCTCTACCATGAAGTATATGTAGGACACACAAATATTGTTGACATAAGAGATTGAAGGGGCTCCAAATATTCTATTTAATATAGTCATATTTACCCTAACCCCCTCTCTAAATTGGGAAATTAGGCTATTGCCAATAAGGTCTTAGAGCACATGGTTCACTTAGGGTAATCATGGCCTAAGGATGGCATCTAAGTCATTCTTGTCAGTCAATTCTTTAATAGTGGGAAAATTTACTTGGGGTTTTCTAAGCTTATATTATCCTAAATTTCCTTTCATGTATACTCTAACCTTTCTCAATTATAAAATCTTTAAAAATGGGAGCAAGGATGTCAATACAATGGATTACTTCTAGTTTGGTATTAGAATCGTGGAGACTAGCCATTTGGACTGCAAATAGGTCATAGTATCGTCTAGTCATGGTGGAAATATTTTGTTCCTCTTGTGTGATGGGATGCATGTATTTAATGGTCCAAAAGAGCTCAAACCAATTCTTATTACAGATGATAAATGTAGTAGTGTCAAGGTTTATGTCCTTAAATACACTCCCTTTATGGTCTGTAGATAAACACAAGTCTATCTCATCCCTATATTATTACCTCTGAGTTACCATGGCTACCAGACTTATGAATTTCTCATGATTGGAATGGAAATGGTCTCTGGGTTAATTATTCTCACTCAAATTACAATTAAACTCCTTTTAACTTAACTGTGAATAATCTAAGCTCGAATTAGATCCCTTTATGAAAATTTTAGGGATTTTAAAGATTTAATGGGGATATCTTATTCAAACGTAAGCTCATACTTGCCTCATATTTTATTTTAACCTTTGAATTTATACATTTTCATTTTTGAGCACACAAGATATTAATTTTATCATTTTGTGCTTGCATGGAACTTGTTTGGCATCTATCTATCAAATTTTATGGCATTTTTTATAAATACCTTCAAAGCACTAGCCATTTTTATTTAAAAATTTCCTTTTTCTTTGTACTATTCAATTAAGATCCAAGGATTAACATGGGTTTTTGATCATGATATCAGCCTTTACATGTCATTGGTCATCTCTACATTAAGTCCTAAATGTGTGCCACTTAGAACCTTCATCAATTCTCTAAGTTTTGGCACCTATGTTAGTTGCATATTAAATTGACATCTACCATGTGTCGATCCCATAGACTCTCAGAGCTCTATTGAAAATTTGTCAGTGATCTCACACCATTGGATCATCTGGTCCTGATAAATAATGAGACATTGATCCTAAAAAATGCATGAATTTTAATTAGTACATGGTTATAAAAAGGACTTAAGATATTTTTTTTTTACTAAGTTAATTTCATGTAAATAAACATGCCATAGACTTAGGCTAAAATATTTTATACTAAGTTGTAAATCATGATATCAAATGACCCTTCAAATGATATAAAACACATCCCTTTATATAAGTAAAATATATAAATAGCTTGAATTTGATGGCCTTGTAGACGTTAATGACAACCTTATGAACATCAAATGATGTTTGTGAGAACATAAAATTTAATTTCATGAAGTTATTTAGGTTTGTTAGGCTTAATGTTGACTGCCTCATAGATGTCAATGACAACCTTGTAAATGTCAAATGATGTTCATGATAATGTCAATTTTAATCTCATCAAATTCCTACAATCCATAGATATTGAATTTAATTTGCTTCACCTGATCAAGATCCATGATGAATCAAGTTCCATTGATCATGATTTAAGTAGTTACATGTCATTCATTCAATTTAATATTTGGGACACTTTATTATCAAGCTTTGAAAGAAGGAGTGCCATATTGTGATTCGATGGGGCTTCTTGGGCTTCTGAGTTATCACCACTACATTCAATATATTGGATCCTTAATCTCAATGAGGTGGGAGTTATAAATCATGATCTATATGTTTACACATGATTGGTTTGAAGGACCAAATGCTCAAGTTCATCAATTTTTCCTCACTCCATCAAATCGATCTCTATGATGAATCATGAACCATCAAATCTATAAATAAGAAAGGTATTTAATTTATGACTACTTAGACTAAAAATTTAAGATTAAGGTCCCATTATCATTTATAAATATGAATGGGGCTTTAAGGTTAAAATTTTAGGCTAATGATTTTTTAAAAAAGAGACAATGTTATAATAAAAGGACCCTACTAGCAAAACATGTTAGAAATATAAGGAATAAGGTGGACTAAGCATAATTTTTAGTATAAGGTTTGGTTGTGTTAAGGAACATGACCAAGAATTAACATAAAAATTAGGGATTAAGTCTAAAATAAATTTAAAATATTCTTTCCAAAAGTGTTCTTGCCAATATTTGAATTTGATACAAGAGTTTAAGCTAGGGTTTTTTAGAGGAGAGCTTTCAGAATATGAATCTAGGTTTGAGTTTTCATAAATTAAAGGTTAGTGAAATTTAGAATAGATTAAATCTAAAAACTATAAGCTTTATCCATTCATAAGGGCTCCATGAAGCCTTCAACTTAAAGATATCAAGGATAATCATTAGTAATACTAGGTAACTTTAAAGCAAAACCATAAACCAGTAGGTCAACTCTATCAAAGTGGATGATCTTAAAATTATAATAATGTTAAAAACATGCCATGTTTTAAGGTTTAAAGTATATTAAGTATCCCAATTTTTAAAAATGGGGGTATGTTGACCTCAATAAATGGTGACTTTTGGGGGAAACATAACAATATGTTAGAACCTAGAGACTCTAGTTTAGACAAACAACTAGGTCATCCACTCCACTTTTTCAATGCCATTATCTAGATCAATTTATGGTTGAAACAAACCTTGCATGTGTAGAATTAGGATCAAACATTAAGACATAGTCATGTTTTGTGCATGATTTTATTCCACTTAATGTTTACCATGGGATTTAAGGGGCAACTTCTAGGTTTCATGTCTTTAATCATTAACACTAAATTGGATCATGTTTATATATTTATGAAGAATCATTATTCTAATTTAGGGAATGCTTGGGAATTTCTCTACAACTATCTAGGTGTCCATATCCCTAATAAATATGCCTTTGGCTCCACTCAAGGACTTGGTCCATTACTAACCAAGCATCCATAGCCCTAGGGGAGATTACCAAAATTACATGTGTTGAAAAGCTTTTGATTTTAAATTAAATTCTTATTTTTTGTATTTTTAGATCTTTTATTCTTTCATCAAGGTTGGGAACTAGGGTAGCTAGGTTTAAGGATTTGATCAAGTGTTTGATCCTTAGAACATCACCGATGGCTATAACCATTATACCAAGCAAGGATATTTGTTAAGTGCAGGCATGATTGTGCCTCAATAGATTAATATTTCATCTTACAAGTGGAAATCTTCTTAAATTAAAATTTAGGTTAGGATAATGTTTAAATTCTCATACAACAGTTGGCTTCTTCCATTGGTATTTACTAGTTTATTCAAACCACAACATTAGGCTCACACTTTAGACCCATGGTCAACATATGTATAAGGTTCATACCCATATTCCTTAACTTTCGATTTTCAAACAAACTAAATAAAATATGAGTTAAGAATTGTCTAAAAGGACTTATTAGAAGCAAGGAATAAATCAATAAGAAACAAACACACAATATAAAACAACAAAGAAGGAAGCAAAAGTGAAATAAACAAATATATGCATGCCTATGTAAAAACAAGTGATATGAAGGAGAAAACTAAAGGTAACTAACTAGCTTACCTACACTAGATTTCACTAGTCTTATAAGTTTATTCCATAAAGACCCTTAGTGGAGCAGCAACAAAGTAATGCTTGAGATATTTCCTATTAGTGGGAAATGTGAACTTTTCTACTTGAGGTTCCCTCAGCTTGAAGGTATTATTTCCAAGTGTCTTTGTAATTTGATAAGGGTTAATCCATAGGGGTGTGAATTTGTTATGATTACCTTTGGGTTCAAATGCTTTGTCCCAAAGGAGGACCAAGTCTCCATTTTTGAACACCTTCACCTTTAACCTATTGTCAAACCACCTCTTCACTATGATTTGGTGCATGTTAAAGTTAGAAAAGTATTATTCCCATGCATCTTCCATTTAGATGATATCTAATAATCTTGAACTTTCAAGATCCTAGCCTTCTTCAATATATTCTTGCATGAATTTATATGTAGGCAACTTGAGAGTGATAGGGAAGATAGGTTCATCACTATACACCAATAGAAATGGTGATTCCTTTAAGTATTCAATTGATACTTACCATATATTCCCATAGAGCATACTTTAGAAGGTTATGCCAAGTCCTATACTTATCTATGAAAAACTTATTGATTGCTTTCATTAAGTTCTTATTGGTATATTTAGACACTCCATTTCCTTGAGGATAATGGTTGGATGAAAATTTAAGAAAAATGTCATTATAATATGACCATTATATCATCTCTATAGATATAATTTCATATCCATTGTCCCACACCAAAGATACTAGAGTTCCATATCTAGTACATATGTTCTCTTCCAAGAAACTAGTCACTTCTTCAATCTTGCATTATTTGGTGGATACAGCTTCAGTCTACCTTATGCAATAATTTGTGGTAGTCATGATATATTTGTGTCCTTTTGATGAATTAGGGTTGATTACCCCTACAAATTCCAACACCCATTATGTAAAAGGTTTATCAACTATGATTGGTTGTAAAGGCATATCTACCTTATGCTCTTTAGTGTTAAATATCTGGCATGAGTGACATTTCCTCACGTGCCTATGAGCATCTTTGAAAACAATTAGATAATATTAGCTAACTTTGAGGATCTTGTGGGTTGTTGTCCTTCTAGATGGGTTCCTATTGTTGAACTTCTCATGGAAGGCATTCATGATTTGGGTATCTTCTTCTTTTGAGACAAATATTAGGTAGACCCTTAGAAGGTTATTTAAATATAAAACCCCCTTTTTTATTAGATAATGGGATGCCTTAATCCCAAGGTCTTGTTGGGTGAATATTTTATCACCAGCTAACTGATGGGCAAAATAGGTTGTTTCAACCACAAAATAAGGAGATTGATTAGCCAAATGTGCAAGTTTAGCACATCAAAAGGGGACAAATCTCTCCTCTCATCAAGGGGAGGTCCCCTATAACTATAAGGTACTATATACTATATATACTATAAATAAGTTGAAAATAATACTTAGGGATAGGACAACACCATCCATCTCTCTTCTTTTAGATATGATGTTCATAGACAAAAGAGAAATCCTGGTGAAATGACAGAAGGCACTTCTCTTCTTTTAGAAGTGGTCTATAGTAAACAACAAGAATTCTTTCTAGTAGTGATAAAAAATGCAATGGGGTGCAATAACTAGTAGAATGAGGTGTAGCACAAAGTCTCCACCTCAACTACCAAAGAGTGAAAAACAAAGGACAATGGGGGCACAAAGTCATCCCAAGGTCTTTTACACAGAAACAAACTAAAAACACACACACACTAAAGACAATTGTGGTAGCTCAAAGTCTTCACATAGTTGGCTTCAGGACACCTTCTAGGTTACTTCCACTAGTTTTGCCTATTTAATTAAATGGACAAGAATGCATTAAATAAATAGACATAAGAACAATTTCCTCAACAACACAATCTACTCTAGCACAAAGTCTGAAAAGTCACTTGTTTTCTCATTCAAATAATGAAATATGATTAACAATTTGAGCTCAAAGTCTCAATAATGCCTTTTAATTTGGGTAGAGTTTTACTTCTAATAACCAAAAGATTTCCTACATAAAAATAAGAGATTACAACAAATAACACTCTAAAAAAGACTTGGGCACTTTGTTTCATGGAATGGCCCATGCTACATTTAATGCCTTGAATGCATTTTTAGTTCTGTCATGGGGCCATACTGGAACAGGGCATCAGCCTTAATTGTGGCATGTCAATTCATCTCAAATGTCTCCTCCAAAGTATAGGCCACCTAATCCTCTTCCTGATATTTACACAGTTGTCCACTTCATCTTTACTCAATGGAGAAAAATAGGCCACATCTTTGAGTGCTCACAGTCTCTGATGTCCACCTGGTGGACTATTTCACCAACTAGAAATAACTCCTGCGCAAATATTTTTGGTCTTTCCCTCTTTGCCCCTCTTCTCCTAATGCATTTTATCCCTTACTCATGATCTAAGCTCTTAGGCTATCTCTTTAACAGGTCACTGAGTTTGTTTTTAGGTTTCATGCCATATTTAAAAATAAATGGGCATTTCATTAGCTTGAATTTAGTGTCCATAGGGATGTCACTAGTTGCTGGTCACTTGAACCACATTGAACCTTGAACCTTTGAACCTTGAGAGTTCATTGGTTTAATGGTTCAATGGTTTAGGTAGTCCAATTGACTCCTTGGTTCAATTGCTTCTTTATTTCAATCACTTCCTTGGTTTAAATGCTTTCTTTCCTCTTTGGTTGAACCATCTCTTTGAACTTGTCTCTAGAATCTTCCACTTCCTTCCTTAGCTCGAAGCTTCCTTGAACCTTTGATCCTTGAACCATTTTGGTTCAAAGGTTCAATAGTTCATTTTCTTCCCTTTGAATCCTTTGTTCCTTTGAAGTTTTTGGATCCTTTTCTTTTTTGTTGAACTTGTTGAAATTTTGAACTTTGAACTCTTTGGGCTCAAGGTTCAACAGTTCAATGATTCAATATTTCTTCTTTGAAGTCTTCTTTAATTTAAGTCTTTTTATCTTATTGAACTCATTAAACATTTGAACTAATTGAACCATTTTGGTTCAAGGTTCAATGGTTCAATGGTTCAACCTTCACTCTTTGAAACCTTCTTTTCTTTATGTCCACCAAACTTATTAAACTTTAGAACTTGCCAAAGTCTTCAAAATTGTTGAGCTCTTCAAAGTGATTGAACCACTTTGAACTCATTGAGTGCTTAACTCTTTTTTGAACCTCAATGGTTTAACAGTTCAATGGTTCATTCTTTTTGTTTGAAGCCCATTGATAAGTCTTTTGATTGAACTTTAGAATTGAACTAGCCTTGAAATGCCTAAGTGTTGGGAACTTGTTTCTTTAT
Source organism: Torreya grandis (assembly GCA_037957365.1). NCBI lineage: Eukaryota > Viridiplantae > Streptophyta > Pinopsida > Cupressales > Taxaceae > Torreya > Torreya grandis. Next base: position 1,843,214 of record JARHVA010003156.1, on the reverse strand, counting down.
GAGAGCTCACCTATTGAATTTGTTGAACCTATGAGTCCCTTAGCTGAAAAATCTTAAATAATTGAAGAATTGGAGCATTCAGAACATTTTTTGAGAAGGAAAGAGAGAATTTTGGCCTATAATACCAAAATAGTTGATATGTTGTCCCCAAAAATAAGTGACAGATTTTGGGAACAATAGCTAGCTCCAATTAGGGAATTTCCGTTGATTGTAGAAATCATCAAAGGGAGTAGAATACATAATCTCCATTACCTTTAAGTATGCCATTGGGCTATAGAGTCATGCTACCCAAAATGAAAGGCACCAAAAAGAAATGAAAATGAACAAAACAAAATAGAACTAAAGACTATACAAATATACATATGTACAACTAATGTCACCTGATACTTCAAGGATTGAAGTGCTTCAGATGTTGCCCATTGTGAGGTAGTGAAAAGGGTGTACCATCTTGATACTCCAATGGGAAACTATTTTCACCATTAAGCTGATGGATAGTAAACGGGCCTCTCCATAGGGAATCAAATTTCCCATGTATTCTCTTTGGTTCTCTTCTCTTGTCCCATAACAGAACTTGATCACCAATCTAAAAATCATGGTTTTTTTATTTTTAGGCAAAGAGATTCTTCACCAAGCTTTGATGCATAGCACCACCACCATAGTTCACTACTCATCTAGCTCAATCAAGCACATGATCCTCTTATCAATGGAGCTTTCATATGTCTGATCTTCAATCACCTTTACCAATTTCAATGCTGGTAATTCTAAGGTGATTGGTATCTCTGCATTGAGACCATACAAAAGTTGGAATGGTGACATACTTATCACCCTCTTGGGTGTAATTCTATCTGCCCATAAAGCATCAACCAATGCTTTATGCCATGTTCATTGGTTTTCATCCACTAGCTTTCTGATGATGCTCACCAGGTTCTTGTTGCTTTATTATGCTTGGCCATTCCCTTGTGGAAAATAATTAGAGTGGGAGAGGGTAATCCGATAGTAAAAATATAACTAAGTGATCTCATGAGAGGAGAAATAGGCTGCATTATCTGTCACAATCTTGGTTGGGACCCCAAACCTATAAATGATGTTTTCTTTGAGGAAATTACATACTACTTCTAAAGTAGCATTCTTGGTTGGAATAGCTTCCACCTATTTGGTGAAGTAATCTATGGCTGTCAAGACATAATCATGTCCAATGCTAGAGATAGGTTTATAGCACCAATGAAATCAATTCCCCATTACTAGAATGGCTCTTCTATTACTACTAACTTAAGAGGCAAAGCAGCTAACTTGGGTCTTCGAATGAACTGTTGGGATAGTTTACACCTTCTTACCCATTTGTAAGCATCTTGAAATAGAGTAGGCCAATAATACCTACCTCATATAATCTTATGGGCTATTACAAGTGCAAAAAAATATCCTCCATAGGCCAAATTATATAAGGACTCCAAAAGTTGGTTCTGCTACTGTTTATCCACATCATAAAGGAACACTCCATCGAGGTTCCTCTTATATAGGCCATTGTCCCATAGGACAAAATTGGCAACTTTCAACCTGACAATCCTCTTTTCTTTATGAGATAGGTGAGCAGAACACTCACCATAAGTAAAGAAATGAGCAATACTCGAATATCACTCATTCATGGTGGAGACAAAGAGGACTATTGGCATGTCTTCAATTTCTACTTCTTCATGCCCTATTTCTTCTGGTCTGTTATCAGTAATCAATTAATAGAGACCCCTTCCCCACACAAGTTTTGTTGGTTTGATAATGAGATCAAACTCTTAGATTTTAGCAATCTAATTTCCCCTTTTGGTTCCAAACTCCTACTGAGTTAATATGGATTTGACTATGGTATCAAGAACTAGGGCAATAATGTGTGAATTTAGAATGTAAAAGTAGAAATGCTTTACTACCTTTACCACTACATAATCATGCTTCTCCATGTTTGAGTATTTTAGCTCATGAGATTTGAGAGGATAACTCATGAAGGATATGGGAGATTCCACACCTTCTTGGTTCTACTAAACCAGAATTACAAAAAGTGTGTGGTTGAAAGCATAACTATACATTACAAAACCTTTCATGTAATCTGGATAAACCAAAATTGGGGGCATGGGTGATATATATCTTGATGTCTTGAAATGCCAATTTGCCTTCTTCAGTCTAGTTGAAAGTGGCCCTTCCCTTCATCATGTGTGGCGAGTCTTCTCAGTGAACTCAGGAATTAATCTTCATAAAAAATTCACCTTTCTAAAGAAAGCTTTCTAAAGAAAGCTTTCTAAAGAAAGAGTGAACTACACTATTACTTGTGGGCAGAGTAAGCTCTTGGATGGATTTGACTCTTTTTGAGTCAATCTTTATGCCTTCTCAGGATACAATGTGTCTAGAAGTTTCCATTTTGTTACCCCAAAAAAAGACTTCTTGGGATTTAGAGAAATGCCATTCTGGCAACATCATTCCAACACTTATTGTAAATGGCATACATGATTAGGATGATGCTTGGAAAAGATTGTTAAATCATCAAGGTACACCATAATGAACTTACCCATTTTATCTTTAAAAGTAAGGTCCATTTCTCTCTAAAAAGTGGTGCCAAATTTATCAGGCCAAATGGCATTCTTTGATATGCAAAGGTGCCCCAAGGCATGGTGAAGGCAGTCTTATGTTGGTCTGCTTCACCAACTTCCACTTGATTGTACCCTAAGAAGCCATCCAACATTGATAACATCTCTGAACCAGTTACTATTTGAAGGACTTGATCCATGATGGGTAGAGGGTAATTATCCTTTAGGGAGGATTGATTCAAATTCCTAAAATCCACACAGAGGTAAATTTTTCCAATCTTTTTTCTCATAGGAACTATGTTTGTAATCCATGTGGAATGATGGATTGAGAAAATTATTCTAGCGTTCAACATTTTTTCTATTTTAGACAGAATAGTACCTAATATCTTTAGATTATACTACCAGGATTTCTGCTTGTAAGGCACCAAATAACTCTTGAGAGGAATTTCATGGCAAATTTCTTTAGGTCTGAGTGACTTTATATCATCATAAGAGTACACCAAAACATCCATGTAATAGTGAAATAGGTCTATAAATTTGATTTTCTCCTTTGGAGTGCAGCACTTCCCAATGTTAACCATCTTGGAATTTTCCTTAATACACAAATTTATTTGATCAAACTCCTGGAAGGTGTTTGAATCCATTTGTTGCTATTTGATGAACCTATTGTGCTTATCAAATAGTTTCTCAAGAGAAACCAATCCTTTGTGAATTTTATTCCCTTTTAGCTATAGGAATTTTTCATCTACGTCTGAACGTGTTTTAGGGGCTGATTCAAGTTCTTGAGGCTCACTACCTTCGAAGTGAAGCTATTTAAAGCTATCTTTTTATTCTAGAAAGGTGATGATTTGGTTGTCACCATTAAACACTTGCCAATGATTAGCATTTTTAGGAACACTTGGCTAAAAGACTAGTTTGATATTGTACCTATCTCCCTTAAAATCTAGGTGAAGAACCAAAAGAGTTACAAAAATAGCTAATGCATCAGCTTGGTCATTGAATTCTCTGGGTACTACAGAGATATTGAAAGCATCAAAGCTTTCACTTTGATCCCAAACTAGATTGTGGTAATGGCACAATCTCTCATTTTTGGTTTGGTATAGGTTCCTGACCTATCAAACCACTAGTTCAACATCTCCTTTGGCATGAAGGATTTTGATGCCCCTATCTTGAATGACCTTTAATCTGAGCAATAGTGATTGATATTCAGTAGTATTGTTGGTGTTTCTAAACTATAATTTATAATAATAGGGGAAAATATCTCTTTGAGGAGATATCAACAAAATCCTAGCTCTTGAGCTTGTAGAAGAATAGCTGCCATCAAATTTGAGAATCCACACATTATTAAAGACTGACCTTTCCTTAGATTTTTCTTCATTTAGAGGGGAGGATTTCTCTAGGCTTGCACTATTCTCTATTAAGTCTTATGTTATTTTGTCTAAACCAATTTTTAGATTGTCATCTTTAGAAGTTTCGTCAATTAGGATAGGAACATCCTCTATAGTCAGGAAGTAATTACCCATGCCTAAAGACTCAAATAGAATTTGATCTTTAAGCGTTGATGTTCGAGTGACAACATATTTTTCCTCCTTCTCAAGGAGCAATCTCTGCATAATGCCTTTGACTAGGATCCTCACATCAGACAGGTCCATACTTAATTCACCACCAACATCCTTGCAAAAATTTTGCCCAAGAAGAATGCCGTATGAGGCTGGGACGTCAGCCACCAGGACTGTCATCTTAATTCTCTTATCTAGGAATGTCGCAAATGTAAATTGGGCATCCTTTATTTGTCCCAGTAGTGGCACTTATTTATTCTCCATGGAAAATAATCTCCCAAAGTTCTTAGTTAATGTGAGTCTAAGAGATTCTACCACTTTCATAGGCATGACATTCTTAGATGCACTTGAGTCTATGATAAAATTGTTTAGCTAGTGTCTATTTATAAGTAGAGAGACATAAAATGGTTCTATCCTCTTAGGAGTAGTAGGAGGAGTAATGACAAGGTTATTTTGGGTGGATGTGGGAGTCACCTTTGGAATAGCTGGTCTTGTAGGGATGGTTTAATTCTTCAAATATTGAACCAACTTATCCAACTGCTTAGGGTTGGATTGCAGGAATTCAAATTTAGACATTTTAATTTTAGTTTTCTTGACAAGGTTGATTATATCAAATGTCTAAAACAAATTAGGAACAAGGGAAGGCAGGTCATCCTTTTGGTTTCTAGGAGGGGGGATTGATCTGGGAAATTAAAGTTAAAGGTGAAGGGGTACTTGACATACTTAATTTTTTAGCGATCATTGAGTCCTTTGATTGAAAAGGCAGAGTGGTTCCCCACTTAGCAATTAAAATAACTAGTTGATATCACTCCTCTATTTTTTCTTTATCAGTTGCTGGGCTGACTGGTTCTGGGACCAGGTGAATACAGTGCATGACCCATTAAATGATTCACTTTTACTCCTAGGTTCATCCTCATAATTTAGGAAATTGATGTTGGAGTCACCATATAATTCTTATTCTCCCTCTATGAAGATATTAGCGTTATCTTCTGGGTTCAACTTAGGCTGGAAGGAGAAATTAGATTTTATTTCGAGATACCCAACTACTAAGTTAGTTATTGCTACTTCAATGACAAATTTCCCTTATGGGGGAGGAAGATCATTTAGTTACCCTTGATTACTAGTAGCATTGCCTTGGTATGATTGATTCAAAAAATTCCTCCTTGGTATATTTCATTAGGAAGGAGGAGTAGACATTCATTGCACCATTTGCTTTCTAAGAGATAGCAACTCATTTTCCAACTTTTGCACCATTGGATCAGTGGTGCCTGTAGATGGATATTTAGAGGATGAAGAAGATTTGCCTTTTTTAGGATCTCCCCTTATCTTCCCTACCAAGATGAGATCATCTTCCACCTCAGTGGCCAAATCCTAAGCTACAACAAGGTTTATGTGGCCCCGTCTCAACAAGAAACTCACTTTAGGAAGCTGAGAGTTGATGAAAAAACATTTGAGATTCTCAATTGTTGGCTGAGTAATTATAGGAATCCTATTTCTCAACTTTTCAAATGTGGTAATGAATTCCCTCATATGTTCATGAGGCTCTTTCTTCATTTGTGTGAGCTAGGCCAATAGGGTATGCACATCTTCTATAGGCTTAAACCTTGCTTTGAATTTGGTAGGGTGTTCCAGTCGGTCATAGTCTGGGCCTACAAATGATAGAAGTAGTCACAACAGAACCTTGTAATGTTTCTATAAACAACCTAACTACTACATCCTCATACTCCACACCTATTATGCCATAGGCTTTTCTGAAGGCTACAATATGTTCATCAGGATGAACTCTCCCATCACTAAAGAATTTGGATAAATTCTTCCTTGAACTACATGGTAAATCATGTAGAGGTGGAGTTAAATTGAGTGGGTCAAAAGAGTTACCCCAAGGGCCTTGAACTATCATGATTTGAATATTGAAGGGAGGGATAACAAATGTCTGAGGGGTATGTATTGACAAAGCTCTAATAATAGTAGAAATGGATGCTTTGCTTGGTAATGGAGACCTAACTTTTGTAGGAGGAAAACTCCTAGTTCATTGAAGGTGAGATGGAGAAGGAAACATGTCAAAATCACTTTGCTATACCAACTCAAATACAGGGTCAACAATACCTTTAGATCTCTGGCTTCTTGTATACGATGGATCTACCAGTGTGTAAAATTGAAATGGATAAGGATAGGAACTGCTTCAATTTGAAGCTTGAGGCTTTAAAATGCACTTTCTTCCCTAGCGAAGTCACTAAAAACTATTGCGTGAATATTTTGTCACTAGCTAACTGATGGGCAAAATAGGTTGTTTCAACCATATCATAAGGAGATTAATCAACCAAATGTGTAGGTTTACCACATCAAAAGGGGAAAAATCTCTCCTCTCATCAAGGGGAGGTTCCTTATAACTATAAGGTACTATATACTATATATATATATATATATATATATATATATATATATATATATATATACTATAAATAAGATCAAAATAACACTCAGGGGTAGGACAACACCATCCATCTCTCTCTTTTTAGAGATGATGTTCATAGGCAAAGGTTAAATCCTAGTGAAATGACAGAAGGCACTTTTCTTCTTTCAAAAATGGTTTGCAGCAAACAACAAGAATTATTTTTGGTAGTGATAAGCAAATGCAATGAGGTGCAATAACCAGTAGAATGAGGCATAGCACAAAGTCTCCACCTAAACTACCAAATAGTGAAATACAAAGGAAAATGGGGGCACAAAGTCATCCCAATTTCTTTTACACAAAAATAAATTGAAAACACACACACACACACACTAAAGATAAATATGGCAGCTCAAAGTCTTCACACAGTTGGCTTCAGGACACCTTTCAGGTTACTTCCACTAGTTCTACTTATTTAATTAAAAGGACAAGAATGCATTCAAGAAACAGACATAAGAACAATTTCCTAAACAACAAAAGTTATTCTAGCACAAAGTCTAAAAAGTCACTTGCTTTCTCATTCAAATAATGAATTATGATTAACAATCTGAGCTTAATGTCTCAGTAATGACTTTTAATTTGGGTAGGTTTTTACTTCTAATAACCAATAGATCTCCTACATAAAAATAAGAGATTAAAATAAATAACACTCCAAGAAAGACTTGGGTGTTTTGTTTCATGGAATGGCCCATGCTGCATTCAATGCCTTGAATGCATTTTTAGTTCTATGAAGGGGCCATGCTGGAATAGGGAATTAGCCTTAATTATGGCATGTCAATTCATGTCAAATGTCTCCTCCAAAGAATAGGCCACCTGGTCCTCTTTCTGATATTTGTGTAGCTGTCCACTTCACCTTTACTCGATGGAGAAAAATAGGCTACGTCCTTGAGTGCTCACACTCTCTGATGTCTACTTGGTGGACTATTTCACCAACTAGAAATAGCTCTTGCACAAATATTTCTAGTCTTTCCCTCTTTTCCCATCTTCTCTTAATGCATTTTATCTCTTCCTCATGATCTGAGCTCTTGGGGCATCTCTTCAGCTAGTCACTGAGTTTGTTTTCAAGTTCTATGCCATATTTGAAAATAAACGGGCATTTCATTACCTTGAATTTGACGTCCATGGGGATGTCACTGGTTTTTGGTCACTTGAACCACATTGAACCTTGAACTTTTGAACCTTGAGATTTCATTGGTTCAATGGTTCAATGGTTCAGGTGGACTAAACAACTCCTTTGTTCAATCACTTCTTTGGTTCAATCACTTTCTTGGTTCAAACACTTTCTTTCCTCTTCATTTGAACCATCTCTTCGAACTTACATTTATAATATGAGCTTACACTTGAGTTAAGGACAAAGGAACCATTCTATCCACATAATCCCAAAGTTACCTTTGACATATTTCATGCTCGTATTAAAATTATAATAAGGAAGGGACCAAATCTATTGGATTTCAATTTTTAACCAATGATATTTTGGTATCCCATTCCAAATTAGATAGGGGAAGTACTAATTGATAAATTAAAATAAGATAAGAGAACAAAAAATTCAAGTCTCATCATGGTTTTTATGGTAATTAGAACAACATTAGAAACCAATAGACTTCAGGCATGTATGTGTCATTTAGATGTAAAAGTTGGTTTCTTGAAGATGAGCAACACATTAAGTTTGGGAGTGTGATGATCCATATAAATGGCCTAATTCTACCTTATTGGATTCTAGTTCCTAATATTTCATAGATGAATTTTATATTTACTTGTTCTAAGTTACTTCAAACCATGATGGTATATTAATTATAATAATGAGAATGAAGTTATTTTTTTTATTGTAATTAAACTTCAATATGTTAAATTTTATTATGATACTTCTAATCATTATATGGTGTGTTAATCAACTTGAGTAATAGGATTTATATATATAGCTACTAGATGGTTATGTCTTGAAGAAAAAAGATGAAGAGAGGTTATGTATAGTTATAAAAAATGTATTTTTTATTTCTATCCATTTAAGAACCACTATAACAAAATGTATAACTACCTATAGCTCATCTAAGCATGCAATAGTTTTAGTGGCATACTTTTCTACTGAATTTCGTCTAATAATGAAGTAATGAAAAGAAATCATGCATGGCATGATATAGGCATTCATAATAAGGAGGTATTAGAATTCCAAACATTCCTAATAGAACATACTTCACCCCTTCCAAACTTCCCAATAAACATCACCCATATTTCTATCTTGTAGCCATTTTTGGTTGCATTCTGCAAAGATGAATATTCTAAAGTTGTTAAGATTTATTATTAAGTAATAACTATATCCTCCTCTATATATATTCCAAATATAATTTTAGGATAAGGTGTTAGATAATATTTAGTGAATATAAATCATATAAGTGTGAGAAATTAATATTATTTTGAGTTATTGTAATCTTGTTATAATAATATTTATTTTCAATAGGATATGAATTTCTTCTATAATTTACAGTAAACACATTTTAATTCCAAAGAAATGATTGGATCTCAAGACCAAATAAGGAGGGGCCTTTAATGAGGGCTTATAGAGAAGGATAATGACTCATTATACATATATAAGTATATTAATTCAAGTATTTATTTCCATTATGTAATTCTAAATATGTTAATTAAGTGCCATTGATAATTTTTGGTATTGTAATTAAGTGATAATTTATTAGGGAAGCTTCCACAATATTTTAATTCATTCAATTTTTTCTCAAGTTTTTCAAGTGTGATTTCAATTCAAGTACTTAAATTTATACAACTTTATACTAAGTAAAATCTTACGTATATGTAATTGACAAAATAAATAAGTGGGTAAATTATGTACATACAATGACATCACCTTATCAAGATAAAATGCCCTTGGTTTGACAATTAAGTAATAAGTTTATACATCAAGTGGTCACTTCATTATATGAGCATAAGTGAAGTTATACAAGCTTGTCAAGTTTAATTGATGTTAAAATTATGCTCATCAACCACCACCCCATGACATGTATAGATTACCTTTGGAAGCCCCATCAAAATTTAATTTAACCATCTTGGTAAAGGGATAATCTATTTCATAGTATTCCTACTTTCTAATCTAGGATCTACTAGAGTTTATTCTACAAAGATAACTACCAGTTCTATGTTATTTTATCTTCTAAAGGTGAAAAATATACTTCTTCCCCCAATTGATAATTTTTAAATTATCAAGGATAAGATCCATAATCGTAACAACCACTCTTTTACTTTAACTCTTGACATCCCTTTAAAAAATATTATTCCATTCTTTTCAAACCCCCCATAGAAAGTGAGGAAAATCCAAACACCAAAGTTTACTAATCTCCTGATTTGAAAATGGGGCCTCCCAAACAAGCCAATAAAGTAATAGCTAAGAAGGATGTGTCCAACAAATATATAATTTATCAAGAACCATCCTTGAGACCTTAAACACAAAAGATAACTCTATCATAAGATGAAAAACATTTTCATTATCAGTTTCATAAAGAGGGCATCTACTAACCAAAACCAATCCTATTTTGGTTAAGTTATCCATAGTGAGGATCCTATTATGGATACACAACTAGAAAAATATATTTACTTTTGGAATTAGATATTTATCCTAAAATCCATCCTAAGGTATTAACTCATATATAGGGTAGACTAAATTATTGTATCCTAATCTAAGATTATAACTACCATCGTTCGAATCTCTCCACAATAATTTATATTCCTTCTACATATTTTTAATATGAATACCTCTAATAAAAACACTTAAATACAAAATTATACCTCTAGATTCTTCTCCTACATTCCAAATCTATAAATACTTTTGTGTCTTCTTCCATTCTACAAATGAATGTAATTAGCTACCATAATATCATAATCATATTGAACTAAGAAACCAAATTTATTGCAAGGCTCCAAATCATTCAATGGACAATATAGAAACCAAATATCATAATAAAATATAACATTTAGACCATTCACAAGTTTACATTTATAACCATTAAGAATAACATCCATATTCTTTAAAAAGAAGTTCCATATATCAAAGCATGTAATGAATAAATATGTGGAGATAAAGATAGTTAAATTTTTATTCTCTAAATATTTAGCTAAAAAAATGTTAACCCAAAGTTTGGAATCCTTAATAAATATCAAGTGTAGCTTAGTTACCAACACTTTATTCATCAACTTCAAACTTCTAAGACCCAATTCCCTAAACCAATTAGGGAGGCACAACTTATCCCAAGCAAACAAGGTAAATATTTACTTATCTTTATCTCCCATATACAATAAACTTTTCTAAATAATTTATATATTATCCCAAATCACTCTTGACATTTTTAAAAGAGACATTACATAAATTAAAAGGTTCTAGAAAACACTTTTTAACAACATAACCTTACTTGTTTATGAAAGAACAACTCCCTTATAACTATCTAACTTATTCTAGAATATATAAATAAGAAGGTTCCAAAGATACATACATAAGGCTTGAAATTAGAGGTATACCCAAATACTTGGACAAAAAATCAATTATTTTGACATCCCAAAATCTAAGTTATTTTATGTTGTTTAGCTAGAGGATTATTAACAAAAATAATGAACTTTTATCAAAGTTAACCTTCTACTTAGAAACTTTATCATATATATCAAGAAACCTTTTTAGTTTCTTTTCTCCCTTATTAGAAACAACAAAAAGATTAATAGTATCATCTAAAAATTGTTATGTGGGGTAGGAGACACGACATTTCCAAGCCTAAAACCTTTCAAACTCCCCTATCTCATAACAACTAGAAAATTTATATTGAGAATACACCATAATGATAAACAAGAATAGATAAATAGGATCCCCCTATATTATACCTCATTTACTACCAAATAAAATTGAAATAAATCTATTTTTAATCATATAAAACATGCCTAAAGAGATGCAACTCTAAATCAATAATAAAAAATTAGGGTGAAACCAAATTTATTTAGAACTAAATCAAAAAACACCCAATCAACTCTGTCATAGGTTTTACTCAATTAGCTTTTAATATCATGCCTTCTTTCTTACTTTTATACATAGAATGGATGGTTTCATGCACAATAATGATCTCATCCTAAATTGACCATCCTGGGATAAAACCTTCTTGATTCATGGATATAATTTTCTCCATTAAAGGCTAAAGTCTTATGCAATAATTTTCATAAATATCTTATACATCAAATTACACAATCTAATAGGTCAAAAATATTTAAATGAAGTAATACCATTATTCATGGGAATAAATGCATTGAAAGTATTGTTAAATTACCTAATAATCATAATCACATTTTTTTATGGAGGGAAGTGAGAAAATAAAGGTTATAAAAAAGGTGGGAGACTCCAAATTTTTTTAATTTAATATTGGGCAAGAAAATCAATCCGAGACTAATGGCACTATTAGCTATCTAGACAGCACCCAATAGAGGTCAGATTTGTTCAATTTTAGCCCATACCTAGATTAACAGGGGAATGATCTAAGGATATGGAATAACTATATATAGACCAAAAATATTTGGCTTTTAAAAAGAGTAGTTCCTTAGATTTGATAGTTTGGATCTCTCATTCTAAGATCTAAAAAAGTTGGGGTGAAAAGAGTTAAGAGATTGCATAAAATAAAACCTATTCTAACATATGGTGATGCATCAAATGTTCAAAGATCCACTCTCAATATTTAAATCATTAACACACTAATATACTTCAAAAATAACTAATATAATGTTTACTATGGTTTCTAATCAATAGTACTTCACTTAAAGGTCAATTTAATGGACTTAGGCTTGAAGGCGATGAGGGTAAGTCCTGATTGAAAGCACTTATAGTCAATAATCCACTCTATACCTAAGACATCAATATTAAGACACACTATATGACCTATAAATAGGGTTTATTAATACTTAGGTTAAACTTATAACTAAAAATGGAAGATGAAAACCACTTTTACATATCAAAAAAATATAAAACACTAAGCACATATTAATAAACAATTACAAAATGATCTATTCATTACTCCAAGAGGTGTAGAATATAAATTTTGGTAGAGTCTAGTTATACCAACTTGAGTGATGTTCAACAATATCTCAAAAGCCATATTTATAGAAAAGGAGAGAAAGAGAGGGATTTTGGCACTAAAAAGGGTTTAAAATGATCACAACTCCATTTGACTCATAGTTACAATTTCCTCTACATTTGTGCTCATTCAAGCTTCCTGATTGATCTAGGTCACTCCAATTCATATCACCATTACATTATTCCTTCACTGATGCTTATTTATGGTTTTAATGGTAGGATCAAGTTGTTTCAATCTAAACCCTAACATTAATGCAGTTAAAATAATCAGATCAATCTATTAGAGTTTTGTCATGGTGATAATTACTCTTTACTAGTTTATTGGGGCATGCAAGAGTGGAGAGAAGGGTCACTTTCATGCAGCTAGATATAGGAATGAAACCATCAAATTTTATTTGTCTACCTTCATTTTCCATGCCATTTGCCATTTATCACTCATTATGAGGACTAGATCCTCATATCTCAAAATTGATAGAGCCATGCCATACATACTTTGAGTGGTGGTTTATGGAGCTATGATTATGTTGAAAGATGAAAATCCCCCACCATAACTCATTTATCTTCCCCTACATGATAATACAAACTTTTGTATATCTTAGATCACATTTGAGCTTGGTTCCTTTATAGTTACCTTGTCTAGGTCAAACAATGTCATACTGACTTTTGTCAAAAAATATTGATCTTGATCCTTCATTTAATTTATCATAGAAAACTGATTTGAATCACTAATCTATTAACTAATCTACATCATTGATCTTGATTTTCATTATAAATTTTAGCTCATCAATATTCTACTAGCTTGAATGTGTTCATGCCACTTGTCAACCATGTGTATTTTCTTAATATCTACTAACTCTTTGAATTTCTCACAGGTCATTGATATTTAATTTGTGATTGAATTTATAAGATGAGATCCAACCTTGAACCTTTGAACCTTGAGAGTTCATTGGTTCAATGGTTCAAGCGGTCCAATCGACTCCTCGGTTCAATTGTTTCTTTAGTTTAATCACTTCCTTGGTTCAAATTTTTTGTTTCCTGTTCGGTTGAACCATATCTTCAAACTTGTCTCTAGAATATTCCACTTCCTTCCTTTGCTCAAAGCTTCCTTGAACCTTTGAACCTTTAAACCTTGAACCATTTTTGTTCAAAGGTTCAACGGTTCATTTTCTTCCCTTTGAATCCTTTGTTCCTTCAAAGTTTTTGGATCCTTTTCTTTTATGTTTAACTTGTTAAACTTTTGAACTTTAAACTCTTTGGGTTCAAAGTTTAATGGTTCAACGGTTCAATCTTTCTTCTTCGAAGTCTTCTTTCATTTAAGTCTTTTGATCTTATTGAAATTTTTGAACCTTTGAACTCATTGAACCATTTTGGTTCAAGGTTCAATGGTTCAATGGTTCAACCTTCACTCTTTGAAGCCTTCTTTTATTTAAGTCCACTGAACTTATTGAACTTCAAAACTTGCCAAAGTCTTCAAACTCATTGAGCTCTTCAAAGTGATTGAACCTCTTTAAACTCATTGAGTGCTTAACTCTTTTTTGAACCTTTGAACTCATTGAACCTTTGAACTTTGAAGTGGGGTTCAATGGTTCATTCTTTTTTTTTGAATCCCGCCAATAAGTCTTTTTATTGAAATTCGGCATTGAACCAGCCTTGAAATGACTAAGTGTTGGGAACTTGTTTCTTTGTGAGAGCTTGCCTATTGAAGTTGTTGAACTTGTGAGTCCCTTAGCTGAAAAATCTTGAATAATTGAAGAATTAGAGCACTCAAAACATTTTTTGAGAAGGGAAGAGAGAATTCTAGCCTATAGGACCAAAATAGTTGATATGTTGTCCCCAAAAGTGAGTGAAAGATTTTGGGAACAATAGGGACCTCTTTTTTTCCTTGGTTATTCCTATAGGATAAGTACCATTGATTATTAAATGAATGATGGAATCATACCACTCACTATCTTGAAATATTTGATGATCAACTTGAATAATATTTAACTTAGGGCTAACATTAGCAATCATTTGGATCAAGCCTTGGCATATTACAAGTTTTATAGTTTTAATTTCTATGTCATACTCTTATAAAATTGACAGCCATTACATCTATTTTCTCCAAGTTCATTCTGGCTCATCATAAGCTTTATGGAAGGGTCAGGTAGAATGAAATTCTCCTTATTTCTAAGGATATGGTGCCTAAATTTCTTCACTACCTGAACTAATGCATATGTTTGTTTATCAATCAATGAATAGTTTAATTCAACATTATTTAAGTTAATACTCATGAAAGCTATTGGCTGATTATACCCGCAAATATTTTGAGTTAAAATTTCAACCATAATATGCTCAGATGTAAAATAATAGAGATATAAATCCTTTGAAAAGTTAAGACTTATTAGGACTAGAGCTTGGCTAATTTCTTCTTTGATGTCATTGAATACCTTCCTACATTCCTCATCCCAAGTGACCTTAGCATCCTTTTTCAGTATATCATTAATTGTTTTGACATTTTTTTCAAAACTAGAAATGAATTTTCTTACAAAATTTATTTTTCCAAAGAGTGATTTTAACTCCTTTCTACTCTTTGGAGGCTCTATCCTAGATATAGCTTCCACTCTTTTAGGATCTATGGAGATCCCATCTTTATTTAAGACATGGCCCATCAATATGAATTTAGTAACATAAAAGATGATTTTATTTGGATTGAGGTAGATTTCATACCTTTTTCATCTCTCAAATACTTGTTTTAAATACATAAAATGATCTTACCTATTTATATTAAAAATGATTAGAAAATCCATGTGTATAATGATACATTTACCAATCAGACCTTGGATGGCATGTTCCATGGCCCTTTGGAAAGTAGCTCCTATGCTTATCATCCTAAAGGACATTCTCTTGTTTTTGAAGGTGCCCCACTTAGTTGTGAAATTTTTTTTCATTCTATCCTCCTTGTCTACCAACACCTGGTTGTATCCTAAAAAACCATTAATAAAGGACATCATGGCTGATCCTAAAACAATTTATATTACCTATTCAAGAGAGGAAAGAGGATAATTATCCTTTTTATATGCTTTATTCAAATTTATAAAGTCAATACATAGTCTAATTTCACCATTCTTCTTTCTGACTGGCACCAAATTGGCCACCTAGGTAGAGTACGTAATGGGAAACACAATTCTATCATCTAGTAATCTCTTAACTTCTTTGAAGATCATAAGCTCTACAATAGGATTCATAGGTCTTTTCTTCTACTTGAAGGGTTTACAATTTTCCTTGAGAGGTATAGTGTGGGTGATGATTCTTTGATCAAAGATATTTAAGTTATCATAAGACTAGGCTATGACATCATTGTATTTTGTTAGCATATCTTTAGCTCTCTTATTCTCAACATTAGTGTAAGATTTTCCAATATTGACCATCTTAGATTGATCTTGAGGGCCAAGATCAATTGCATTATAATTTTTTCCATTTTTGTTGGGAACCTTAGGGGTCTCATTAGGTTTCTCTTGATCAATTAATATCTCAAAGGAAATCATGTCGTTGGTAATCTTATTGTCATTCAACTGAGTGACTTTTCCATCAAACTTGCCCTTTTTACAAGTAATTTCATTAGCCTCATCAATGATATGAGATAAAAATTCTCTTGATTTGGTCATGAAATCTAATATCTATCAATCATCACTAAATAATTTAAAATGATTCACATTATTAGGGATCAAAGGGTAAGGTATCAACTCGATGCTAAAGTTGGGTGAGTCTTAGTTAGGCATGAGGTTGGATGTAGCAGAGGTTAGCTCATCAGCTACTTTTTTATCCTCTCTAGGGATGGAAACAATGTTAAAGGTATCAAAATACTCAAATAGATCCCATACCCTATATTTATACCTCTTAAGGTAACATAGTTTGCACTGATATTTACTTCTCACTTAGTTGACTACTAGCTCTAAGTCATCATAGAATAGTAGTTCTTTGACCTTGATTTTAATTGTAAATTGTAAGCCTAAGATGAGGGCTTCATAATCTAAAATTTTTTTGGTGAAATTAAATTAGAGTATAAAGGAAGCATGGTGTTTTTCACCAATAGGGTCAGTTAGAAAAATGGCTACTCTATATTTAAATTTACACCTAGCCCTATTAAAATGCAACTTCCATAATCTAGATACAACATGAAAATTGTTAAGATCAAAAACCTTAATAATTTCTACTGTAAAAAATCCCAAATCTAAATCAATTATGTTGACCATTTCATTTACAACATTATACTTAGTGATCATGTGATTCATTCTTGGCTCCCTTTCAACTCTTATCTAGTTTGGAAATCTTTTCCAAGGTAGCCATAACTGTAAACAATCTATGGACATGTAGCCATTTAGATCTTTGGTCCATTCCCTACTTAACAAGATCCCATAAACATCATGAATTTTAATAACCTGGATATCAATAAACTATTATATTCTAAGTTTAGAGGCTACTTTCATATGGATATTTAATAATTCTCCAATAACTTTAAATCTAAATTTATCTAATTGAGTAAAAAATCTATCATACTTAATAGGTGTCAAGCCAAGTTATTTACAAATACTTACTATCATGATCTTGGTAGATGAACTATAATCAAATAAACAATTGTGAAAATTCTTACTAAACATTCTAATTGTGAGTAGGAAAGGAGGATAGTTTGCCTTAGCTTTGTGCATAGTCACATTAGCATTGTCAGGTTTGGGTGGTTTATTAAATTTATTAGATAATGATTCTAGTAATAGGTACCTTTGTTTTGTGATCTACATTAATTCATGTAATATGATGTTATCTTTTATCTTTTTCATGTCCTCAACAATATTTTAACCAGTCTTATTTGAAGAACTAGGAACATCAACATTATGCTTAGAGGTAATCCCTTTGGGTTGTTCTAGATCATTTCCTAACGAAATGTCTAGAGGATTCCCAAAGTTATTTAGAGGTTTTGAGGTAGTTAAGGGTTGCCTATGATCTCTATTACTCAAAGTATAAGTCTTATTCAATAATTGTTGGAAGGCTTGGATCTCCTTAGGGATATCATTAGGTTCATTATCTTCTTGAGAAAGGACTTCAAATGCTTTGACCATGTTGACTTGATTAGATGATTTGGATCCTAAGGTACCTACACAAATAACATTATTAGGGACCACTTAAAGTGAGTTAAACACTTCTTGGAAATATTTAAAATACTTACAAAACTTAATGTAATAAATCTCACCATGTTTGGTTGTACAGTGCACTCTTTAATAATTAACCAAAATAATATCAGTAAGATTAATATCCATAGTTTTCTTACTATAATATGGTTCATTAGCCTTGATATTATATAAAATATCATTTTTAAACTTATTTATAGGCCTATTGAATCTTTGAAAAGAGAAGTTCCTACCAAAAGTCTCCCTAATATTTTTAACTTGTTTTTACAACTGAAGGAAATCAATGTTTAAATTTTGGACCATTTTAAGAATAGATTCATTCTCATTCTTGGGAGTTTTAGAATTGTGAACTTGGTTATTGGTAGTAGCAACATCTATTACTAATGTTTATTTTATCACTTGCATTGAATCTAGTAGCATTAGGATGACTCAATAATCCTAAATTTTAGTTATGATCAACATGACTCAAAGGCAATCGATTTAGATTTGGGAGTTGATTCAAGGATGGAGCATTATTATTTTTTTGGGTGAAGATGTTTAGAGTGGTCAAATGTGGTTTGATATTTGAAACATAGTAGGCCATTTATCCTTGGGGCTATATTTAGTAGTGATGATCACTACTTTAGAATAATCCCTAGCTAATGAAGTTATAGGTGGAAGAGATATATTTTATAAATACAAATGTCATATGATCTAATACATCCTTATATATTTCTATAGGTAAATTATCATCAAGATTATAAGTGTCTATGGTCCTACTATACATTTTATAGAACCTGTCATTAAAGGACCTTAAGGGCTCACTTGCATCCCTCCTGATGGTGGTGAACTGGTGGTATATGACACATAGACTAATAATTTTGCCAAACTAATCTATGAAAACATTATTAAAATCATCCCATATAATAATGTAATTATCAATCAAATTGATAAACCATTATTATGAAATATTTTTAAAATTAAAGGGGAATAACCTACATGCTACATCTTCATGTGTGACATTTAGCAACCTTAAAGAAGATTTGAAATATTTAATATGATCTTCATTAGTTATAATACCATTTAGAAAAAATGTTAGCAATTATTTCTTAGGATTACATGTGAGATCATGTACCACACTTATCACATTAATTGGATATTCTCCAAACCAAGCCATACCTAGATGATGCTTAAAGGCAGGAGTACCTTAAAGAAGTGAGGTTGGCAAAGATTTGAAATGTCTACACCTACCTTTATCTTTCCTACCTTTTCTATAGATTTCAAGCTCAATTAAAGGTTATCTTGTCTCTGAATGTGACCTTGTTTAAATCCTTATAAATTTTACCTTGACGATTGAAGATCCTATTTGAAATATGATATCTCAATTTAATCTTTATAAATAACAATGATTAAACCTAGACATTAAGCTAATTTTGTAAAGATTTGTATAATGAATTGTAAATTAAGTTAGACTTTGACAAATATAGGTCAAAAATGTGTTCAATTATGCAAATATGGTCTATCTTTATAAGTCTAAGCCCAAATAAACTAAGATCTATGAAGAATTTACCAATCTTTGATCAAAATAAGCTATTTTAACCTCAAATACTATGGATCTCCAAATTTTAAGCTATATTTACAAGAATTGAGCATCAAACCTCAAATATATTCATTCTTTGTCTAAAGGAAGAAAAAATATGAGTCAAAGACCATGAATATCAATGATCTTTACACTTTTGAACAAAGAATTATGCAAAGGTGAAAAGATAACATCAATATTTGATCAAAATGCACTAAAATTAGCAAAGATTTAATCAACACACAAAGATGTCATCCTTTTATCACAAATAGAAGCTTGTCTTTGTGATGCCTCTAAGTGTATCATACATTTTCTTAGTGTATAAAGAGCACTTTTCATTTTAGAATTATAGGAATTCATGGCATGAGTAGCAAGTTTTGATAATCTAGTTACCTATAGTGAAATAGAGGTAGAAAATATTGACTATTCCATAAATTTAAGTTGATTGGTGGTTACGAGCCACCATGGTCCTTGTGAATGTTAAACTATCTCTATTGATATTCATGAGTTATGATCATTGTTCTATGCTAAAGAGTAATCTAGATGAATACTTATAGTGAGATCTATACTAAAGTGATTTGGTTATAATAAAGGAGAAAAAGGAAGGGTAGGACAGAAATAGAATGTGTGATTTCTAATCCTTGACTCAAAGATCATGACAAAGTTTCAAGTACAACTAAACACACATTTAACTAGTATATAATACAAAATAGCGTAAGCCTAGATCTCACCATACACTAGGCAAATTTTTAAGGATAATATGAAAGCATATAACTAAGAACTAGATTTTACTTTAAATATTTGCTACCAAATTCAAATATAATTAACACATCTAAATATATAACAAATGAAAAAAAACAAATTCAAGATCCTTCAGTTGATCTAGCATAAGCACAAATTAGCAACCCTATATCATAGATGCACATTTAGAATTCATGAAACCATTCAAGTTCAAGAATTAGAACCAAAAATTGAGATAAAAATACATATGAATAATTGACACATCAAATTTGGAAAATCTTTAAAAAATTCCTTGATTGTATTAATTTCTCAAAGTATACAAATTTTGCTAAAATTCTCTCTTTACAAAATGGTAGTACTTCCTTTTATAGAAGGACAAGGTAGTATACTAATCAGTTATAAGATATAAATGTACAAAAGATAAGGATAGTTGTCCTTTTTCTCAAGGTTGTATAATACATTTTCTTTTATAAACTAAACTAACCTAGAGGAAAATATGCTAACAGACTAGCATATGACCTTACAAAAGGATATTCCATTTTGAAAATGTTACAAAGTTTTTACAAAATCTAATATCATTCAACTAATTGGCTAGTGGGTCCTATGGCTATGAAACTTATTGTTGGTATTGAAGGATGTTCATATCCTTCTAATATTACTCATTGAGTAGCTCTAAGTCCATAGCCAATTTATAGAGACACTCTTCCTTTTTGTTAGATAGCTTATTTAATTCTCTATCATTTCTCGACATGGCTTGTATAATTCTCTTAGCCTCATTTATTATTTCTCATGTATTATAGATCATGTTTAGGATCCTGCTATTGTCTCCCTCATATAGGCCTTGAATTTTAGTTTTTATTTCCTTAGTCACCAAAGTATCCCTATGTTTGAAGTCATCATCCTTGATGATGCCTATGATAGTAGGCTATGTAGGGTCTTTAATAATTGTCCCAAGGAGTTTTAAAAATGTATTTTTTTGAATCTAGGAATCTACCTTTCAACTTAGATGTTGATTAACACTATTATTTGATCATCTAAAGCTTAACATTGGTTTATTATACCCTTAGCTATTTTATTTTACTATGCTAACTCAATCTACTTTATCTTCATATTTTTCAAAGCATCAAACATTTAATAAAAGTATTTATCAAGCATTTTGATCATTGTCTCATGAATTGATAAGATAGTTTATATCTCTAAATTCTCCTTTTCTTTCTCCAAATTCTATATTCTTTGTTTCATACCTCTAATACCTACTCTAACGTAGGATGAATGACACTCTGTCAGTTTTCTAATGTCCTCTACATGGATGGGGTGCTCACTAGGTCTTTGTCCTCCAACTGGGGTTAAGCCTACCAATGGCTCAACCTTTTGAAAGGTGAACTCTTCAGTCCCCACCATGGTTTTTTTAGTTGTCGCTCTTTTTGATCCTATAGTCTGATGATTGAATTGGACATTTGTAGTTGGTTTTGTATACTTTAGTGGTTTAGGGGCTTCGATTTAGGTACTGCTTGATGCTCCTAAAACATCTATCTACTTATTATTTAACCTTGTAGTAGCCACTATTCTCCTCTCTTCCTCCTCCTTCATCAAATCCCTTATCCATGGCTTGATATCATCATGTACATCACTATTGATGGTTTGGGTTAGGGCCCATGAGTGGGAATAGGAGGGGATTTTATTCATTTTCTCATAGATGAATCAATCAGGGATGACTGGTCTATGAATATGGTATTCCTCACTATATAAGTTTATTTCAATTTTGGGGTGTGTGAAAGTCAACTTGGATTCTTTGATCCAACTAGGTCCATTGCCAATTATACCTTTCTCTTCTTAAATGGTGTCACTAGGACTAGGTCCAATGTAACTTCTTTCCCTATTTCTTTCTTAGCCTCCTCTATTTAGGCTTGTGTTTCTTAAACATGATCCTCATCTTCATTAGAGCCATATGTATCAAAAATAACCTTGAGGGAATCCTCCACTATTTCATTAGGTTGTAGGGAAATCATTTTTAGGAATTCAACTAGAGATGTTGGTCTTTGAGGTAGGTCTGAGGATGATGGGCCCTCACCAATTCTCTTCTCTAACTTTTCCTTGCTAAGACCCTATGTAATCTATGTTTAGGGATATTTCCCTTCCACTTGTGGTTGTTATTTAGGGAGCTTTGAAGGTCTATGTAGAAAATGGTATTGCAGAGGTCCCATTTTTCATATGTTTTTAGGGGGCTTCTGATCACTGGTAAATATATGCTCAAGTCTAATGTTATGTCCCTTGAGCCTAGCCAATATTTATTCAAAATTATTTACTTTGATATATATGGTGTCATGGACATCAACTTGGTGCACATATACTATCTTGAGAAATTGTTTAGATTTTAAGTGTGTGGAGATCATGACAGTGGGGTCCCACATATTTATCTCATCAAGTTGTAATTTGAAATATTCTATGTGCCTAGCCACAATATTCACCTGATCCTAATTTTTTAGCACCATTATACCAATGTTCAAAGGAAAGGGATGGAGGAGGCCTTTCCTTTTCTCCTTGCACACTCTGTCAACACCATTAAGAAGTTGGTATGCAATTTCTTTCTCTACCAGCTTGATGGGAACATAGATAATCAACCTATAAGGTTGGATCAGAATCCCCTCAATTATGATCACTATACAATCTAGATATAACCAAATATCTCCCATTATCTCAACATACTTCTTGATTAGAGGGATAATCTTGGGCATGCGAATCCCTATAATGGATTTTACTAAAGTAGGATATACACAATCATAAATGAACTACATGTTGTGGCTAAATTTGAAAATGTGTAGTTTGGAATAATGGTGGGAGACTATAATTATACCCTATGGTGACCAATTTTTTATATAGGTAATCTTGGTGGAGGCTAGTAAATCATCCAATAGATACAACATCATGAATAATTGATCACTATTTTTATTCTTAATGGTTTTGAAATGAAATTATAAATAGATGTTGATCATATCTTCAATTGGGGGAGTGAGCTCTTTCTCTACCATGAAGTAGATGTAAAACACCCAAATTTTATTAACATAAGAG
>JARHVA010003156.1:1740000-1815000 GCA_037957365.1 Torreya grandis | reverse complement strand
ACCCCTATTGTAAAAAACATTTATCAAATATGGCAATTTATAAAGGCATATCTACCATACTCTCTTTGATGCTAAATATTTGGCATGAGTGATGTTCCATAATGTGATTATGAGCATGTTTGAAAATAGTTGTCCAATAGTAGATATATCGAAGGATCTTATAGGTTATTTCCCTTCTAGATTGGTGCCCATTACCAAACTTATTATATAAGGTGCTCATGATTTGGGTAGCTTCTTCTTTTGAGACACATCTCAAGTAGACCCATTCAAAGTTATTCTTATATAAAACCCTATTTTAATTAAATAATGGGTTATCTTAAGCCTAATGGCCCTCCTTTTCTCCCTAGTTAGTCTTATAAGACAAGTACCATTAATTAGTAAATAAATGATGGAATCATACCACTCATTAGCTTGAAATCTTTAATGATCAACTTTCATAATACTTACTTAGGGCTAGAATTAGAAATCATTTGGATCAAGCCTTGGCATCTTACCAATTTTACATTTATTATTTTTATGTAATACTCCTATAAAAATGACATCTATTTACCTCTATGTTCTGCAAGTTCAATCTTGCTTAGTATAAACTTTGTGGCAGGGTCAGGTAGAATAACGTGCACCTTATTTCTAAGGATATAGTTCCTAAATTTCTTCACTACCTTAACTAATGAATATGTTTATTTATCAATCAATAAATATTTCAATTCAATATTATTTAAGTTATTACTCATGAAAGCTATTAGGTGATCACACCCATAAATCTTGAGTTAAAAATGTAGCCATAATATGGTCAGATGTAAAATAACAGAGATAGAAGTCCTTTGAAAATTTAGGACTTATCAGAACTAGAGCTTGGCTAATTGCTTCTTTGATGTCATTAACTACTTTCTTGGAATCCTCATCCCAACTGACCTTAACACCCTTCTTCAACATATCATTCAATGGTTTGAGAATTTATAAAATAACAAAAATGAATTTTATTACTAAATTTATGTTTCCAGAGAATTATTTTGACTCCTTTCTACTATTTGGAGGCTCTATCCTAGATATAGCTTCCACTCTTTCAAGATCTATGGAGATCCCATCTTTAGTTATGACATGGCCCAATAATTTGCCTTCAAGAACACAAAATATTATTTTCTTAGGATTGAAGTAGATTCCATACCTTCTACATCTCTCAAATACTTTTTGTAAATACATAAATTTATCTTCCCTATTTTTTAGAAAAAATGGTTAGATCATCCATGTATATAATGATACACTTACCAATCAGACCTTATAAGGCATGGTCCATGGCCATTTATAAATTAGATTCTATGTTTATCATCCCAAAAGGCATTATATTATATGTGAAGGTGCCCCACTTAGTTTTTAAAGTTATCTTCATTATATCCTCATTGTCTACCAATAGATGGTTATATCCTAAAAACCATCAAGAAAGGACATCATGGCTAATCTTGTAATAATTTGTATTACCTATTCAAGAGAGGGAAGTAGATAATTATCATTTAAAGATTATTTATTAAAATTTATAAACTCAATACATATTCTAATTTCACCTTTCCTCTTTTTGACTCACACTAAATTGGCCACTTTGGTAGAGTGCCTAATGAGAAATAAAATTCTACCATCTAGCAATATCTTAACTTATTTGAAGATCATAGGCTTTAAAATTGGATTCATAGGTATTTGCTTCTACTTGAAGGGTTTAAAATTTTCCTTGAGAGATATGGTGTGGGTGATGACTCTATGATAAAAGATCTTCAAGTCATCATAACACCAGGCTATGACATCCTTGTATTTTTTCACTAGCTCTTTGGCTCTATTATTATCAACATTGGTGAAAGCTTTTCCAACATTGACTAGATGAGGTTGTTATTGAGGGATAACATAAAATACATTGTAATCTTTCTCATTTACCTTGGGAACCTTAGAGGTCTTAACTAGTTTGTCTTGATCAAATAATCTATCTAAGGTAATCATGCCTTTGGTAATCTTATTATCATTTAGCTAAATGACTTTGCAATTAAACCTGCCTTCTCTTACATGAGATTTAGATGTTCCTTAATTGGTCATGAAATATAAGACCTATTGATCATCACTAAAGACTTGGAAATGATTCACGTTATCAAGGATCAAAGGGCAAGGTATCAACTCAATCTTGAAGTTGGGTGAGTCTTGGTTAGGCATGAGGTTGACTATAGCATAGGCTACCTCATTAACTAATTTATTATCCTCTATAGGGATGGAGATAATGTTAAAGGCATAAAAATACTCAATTAGATCTTAGACCCTAAATTTATACCTCTTAAGGTAGGATAGTTTGCAATGATATTTGCTTCTCGCTTGATTGACTACTAGTTCTGAGTCACTATAAACTAGTAGTTCTTTGACTTTTTTTATGGAAAATTTCAACCCTAGGATGAGGGCTTCATATTAAACAAGTTTTTTAGTGCAAGTAAATTAGATTCTAAATGAATCATGGTTTTTTTCACCCAAAGGGTTAGTTATAAAAATGGCTACTCTAGATCTAGATTTATACCTGGCCCCATCAAAATACAACTTCCATAATCTAGACACAACATGAAAAGTCTTAAGATCACAAAACTTAGTAGTTTTTAATGTAAAAAATGTTAAATCTAAATCAATTATGTTGACCCTTTCATTCAAATCATTATACTTAGTGATCATGTGCTTCATTCTTAGCTCCTTTTTAAATCTTATCTAGTTTGGAAATCCTTTCCAACGTAGCCATAAATGTGAACAATGTATGGACATGTACCCATTTAAAGATTTTTTCCATTCCATAATTAACAATAACCCATAAAAATAATTAATGTTAATAACTTGGATATCAATAAACTATTTTACTCTAAGATTAGAGGCTAGTTTCATATGGATATTTAATAATTCTCCAATAACTTTGACTCTAAATTTGTCTAATTGAGTAACAAATCTATCATACTTAATAGGTGTCAAGCCAACTTGTTTTAAAACACATACTAGCATGCTACTGGTAGATGCACTAGAATATAATAAACAATTTTGTAAATTCTTACAAAACATTCTAACTATGAGCATAAAAGAGGAGATTCTACCTTAGCTTTGTGTATAGCCACATTAGCATTGTCATCCTTGGGTAGTTTTTTAGATTTATTTGATAATGATTCTAATAAGAGGTCCCTTTGTTCTATGATTTAAATTAATTCATTTAATGTGATATTATATTTTATCTTTGTCATGTCATCAACAATATTATAACAAGTCTTATTTGAAGAACTAAGAACATCAACATTATGCTTAGAGTTACTCCCTTTGGGTGGCTCTATATCATTATTTAAATAAATGTCTAGAGGAGTCTAAAATTTATTTGGAGGTGTTGAGGTAGTTAAGGGTTGGATTTACTCTCTATTCCTCAAAGGATAGGTCTTCTTCAAGATTTTTTGGAAGGCCTAGATCTCCTTAGGGACATCATCAAGTTTGTTGTCTTCTTGAAAAGATAATTTGAATGCTTCTACCATGTTGACTTGATCAAATGATTTAGATCCTAAGGTACTTGCACCACTATCCTTATTAGGGACCACTTAAAATGTGTCCAACTCTTCTTGGAAAACTTCAAAAGCCTTACAAAACTTAATGCAATCAATCTCACCATGTTTGGCTCTATAATGCACTCTACAATAATCAGGCAAAGCAATGATAGTAAGATTAATATCTATGGTTTTCTTACTAGAAGATGGTTCATTAGCCTTGTTATTATAGAAACTATAATTATTAAACCTATTGTTAGGCCTATTGAATCTATGAAAATAGATGTTATTACTAGAAGTCTCCCCAGTATTGCCAACTTATTTCTGTAGCTAAAGGAAATTAGTGCTTAAATTTTGGACCATTTTTAGAATAGACTCATTCTAATTCTTAGGAGTTTTATAATTGTGAACCTATTTATTATTAGTATAAACAACTAGTAATAAAGTTATTTGATCACTTGCATTAAATCTGGTAGCAGTAGGATGACTCAAGAATATTAAATTTTGGTTAAGAGCAACATGACTCAAAGGTAATTGATTCAGATTTAGGAGTTGATTCAAAGCTAAAATAATTATTGTTATTGGGGAAGATGTTTAGAGTGGGAAAATATGGGTTGATATTTGGAACAGAGTAGGCCCTTTATCCTTGGGAATGCATTTAATCACTAATGATCACTACTTTAGAATAAGCCCTGGATAATAAAGTTATATGTGGAAGAGATATTTTTAGGAATACAAAATTCATAGGATCTACTGCATCCTTGTATATTTCTAGAGATAAAGAATCATCAAGCTTATAAGGGCTTATGGTCCTATTATAATTTTTTAGAACCTAGCATTAAAGGACCTTATGGGCTCACTTGCATCCCTCATGATGGTGGTGAACTGGTGGTATATACCACATGAACTAACAATTTTACCAAATTGATCTATGAAAACATTATTAAAATCATCCCACCTAGTAATGTAATTCTCAATTAAATTGATAAACCATTCATATGTAGCATCTTTTAAAATTAAATGGGAAAAACCTATATGATACATCTTCATGGTGACATTTATAAAGCTTAAAGCATCTTTGAAAGATATAATATGCTCTTCAGTAGTTATAATACTAGTTAGACTAAATGTTGGCAAGTATTTCTTAGGATTACAAGGGAGATCATGTACCACACCTTCCACATTGATTTAATATTATCCCAACTAATCCATACTTAGATAAAGGTCAAAGGTATGGGTACCTTAAATAGGTGATGTTAGAAAATAGTTTGAACGTCTATGCTTACCTTTATCTTGCCTAGATTTTCTATGGACTTCAAGCTCAAGCAAAGGTTATCTTATCTCTAAATGTGATCTTTTTTGGATCCTTGTCAATTATAATTTGAATATTGAATATCCTATTTGAAATACGATGTGTCAAGTTAATATTTATAAATAACAAGGATTAAAACTGCACATTAAGCTAATTTTGTAAAGATTTGTATAAATAATAGTAAAGGACGTAAAAATTTAACTAAGATAGCTAAAAGATGTTTATAATTACGTAAATATGGTATATATTTATAATTATAATCTCAAATAAACTTATATATATTAATAATGTACTAATCTTTGATCAAAACAAGCAATTCTAACCTCAAATATTGTAGATCTCCAAATCTTAAGCTATCTTTACCAGAATTAAGCATCAAACATCAAATATATTTGATCTTTTTATAAAGTAAGCACAAAAATGGGTCAAAAACCATGAATATAAATTATATTTACACTTTTTATAAAATAATTATGTAAATGTGCAAAGACAACATCAATCTATGATAAAAACACACTAAAATTAGCAAAGATTTAATCAGTTCACAAAGATGCCCTCCTTATAGCACAAGTAAAAGCTTGTCTTGTTAATGCCTCTAAGTGTATCATAGGTGATCTTAGTGTTTAAATAACACTTATTATTTTATAATTATAGGAATTAATGGCATGCATAGTAGGTTTTGATAATCTAGTTACCTGTGGTGAAATATAGGTAGAGTAGATAGACTATTCCACAAATTTATGCTGATTGGTGGTTGGGAGCCACCATGGTCCTTGTGAATGTTGAAATCTATATGTTTGTCTTAGTGATTTATGATCAAATTTATATGAAAAAGACTAATATAAATGAATATTTATAGTGAGATCTATACTAAAATGATTTGGTTAAAACAAAGGAGCAAAAAGAAGGGTAGGGTAGAAAGATAATGTGTGATTGTTGATCCTTGACTCAAAAATCATGAAAAATATTCAATTATAACTAAAAATGAATTTAATGAATATATAATGAAAAATAAATTAAGCTCAGATATCACCATACACTAGGAAAATTTATAAGGATAATATGAAAGCATACAAGTAAGAATTGGATTTTAATTTAAAGATTTGTTACCAAATTCAAGTAACATTAACACATTTGAATACAAAACAAATGGAATGAATAAAATTAAAGATAATTCAACTAATCTAACATAAGCATAAATTAGTAACCCTATATCATAGATGCAAATTTATATTTCATGAAACCATTCATGTTCAAGCTTTAGAACCAACAATTGAGAGAAAAATCCATATTAACAATTGACATAAAATTTGGACAATGTTTAAAAAATTCCTTGATTGAATTAATTTTTTGAAGTATACAAATTTTTCTCAAACATCTCTCTTTAAAAAATGCTATTACTACATTTTATATAAGGACAAGGTAGTATACTAGTTAGTTGCAAGATACAAATCTACAAAAGATAAGGACAATTATCCTTTTTACCAAGGTTTCAAAATACATTTGATTTAATAAACTAAACTGACCTAGAGGAAAATATAGTAATAGAATAGCATATGCCTTTACAAAAGGATATTCAATTTTTAAAATTCTATAAAATTATTAAAAAATATAATATCATTCAACTAATTGGCTAGTGGGCCCTATGGCTGAGAACTTTCTTGCTACTGTTGAAGGATGTTCATAGCCTTCTGGTGTTGCTCATTAACTAGATCTAAGTCCATAGCCAATTTCAAGAGACACTCTTCCTCTTTGTCAGATAGCTTATTCAATTATTTGTCATTTATAAACATGGATTCTTTGATGCTCTAGGCCTATATTATTATTTCTCATGCATTCAAGATCATGTCAAGGATCCTATTATTGTCTCCCCTAGATTGGCCTTGAATTTTTAATTTTTATTTCTTGAGTAACCAAAGTATCCCTATGTTTGAATTCATCATCCTTGATGATGCCTAAGATAATATGCTATATAGGGTCTTTAAGCATTATTTGAAGGAGTTTTATAATCCTTTATATTAGCTCATCTCATCCTTTAAGATTCTCTCTAAATATTAGGACCATGCACTTAAACCTTGGACTTTGTCTACCATAATTTCTAGAATTTCATTCAAATTTCCCAAACTTGTTTTTTTGAATCCAATAATCTACCTTTCAAATTGGATGTTGATTAACCCTATTATTTGATCCTATGGAACTTACCATTAGGCTATTAGACCCTTAGCCAATGTATTTTTCTATGCTAATGAACTCTATCTTAGTTTCATTTTTTTAATGCATAAAATATGTCATAGAAGGATTCATAAATAATTTTTATCATTGGCTTAGGAATTGATAAGATAGCTTGTGTCTCCAAATTCTCCTTTTCCTTATCCTAATTGTATATATTTTTTTTCATACCTCTGATGCCTACTCTAACTTGAGCTAAATGAGCCTCAATAAATTCTTCACTTTCCTCTACATGGATGGGGTGCTCACCAAGTCTTTATCCTCCAATTGAGGTTAATCCTAAAAATGGCTTAGCCTTTTGAAATGTGAACTCTTTGATCTCCACCATGGATTTTCTAGTTGTCACATTTTCTAATCCTAAAATCTTAAGATTGAATTAGACCTTGGCATTTGGTTATATATACTTTAGAGGTTTAGGGGCCTCAATTTAGTTACTCCTTAATTCTCTTGGAGAATCTATCTACTTTATATCTAACCTTGTAGTAGCCACTATTATCCTCTCTTCCTCCTCCTTCATCAAATCCCTTATCTATGGCTTGATATCATCATGCACATCAATATTGATAGATAGGGTCAAGGCCCATGAGTAGGAATAAGATGGTATTTTTCCATTTTCCCATAGATTAACTAATCAAGGATGATTGGTCCATGAATTGGTTATACCTTATTGAATAAGTTGATTTCAATTTTGGTGTGAGTGAAAGTCAACTTTGGCTTCTTTGATCCAACTAGGACCATTGCCAATTCTACCTTTCTCTTATTTATTTGTACCAATGGGACTAGGTCTAGGGTAACTTATTTCCCTTTTTATTTCTTATCCTCCTCTATTTGGGCATGTGTTTCTTCAACATGTTCCTCCTCTTCATCAGAGCCATATGCCTGAATAATAATCTTGAGGTCATCCTCCACTATTTCATCAAGTTGTAAGGCAATCATGTCTAGGAATTCAGCTAGAGATGTTGGTCTTTGAGGTAGGGCTGAGGATGATGGACCCTCATCAAGTCTCTACTCTAACTTTTCCTTGTTAGGAACCTATGTAATATGTGATTGGAGCTATTACCCTTCTAATTATGGTTTCTTTTAAGGGAGCCTTGAAGGTCTAGGCAGAAAATGCTATTATAGAGGTCACATTTACCATATGTCTCTAGGGAGCTTCTGATCACTAGTCAATCTATGTTCAAGTTTAATTTTATGTCCCTTGATCCTATATAATATTTATTTTAAATTGTTTTCTTTGATATATATGGTTTCATGGATACCAAGTTTGTGTACATACACTAGCTCGAGTAATTGTTTAAATTTCAAGTGTGTGGAGACCATACCATTAAAGTCCCATACCTTTAGCTCATCAACTTGAATTTTAAAATATTACCTATACCTAGACATAGTATTCACCTGATCCTAATTCTATAACACCATTATATGAATGGTCAAAATAAATGGATGGAGGAGGCCTTTTCTTTTCTCCTTACACACTCTTTCCACACCATTAAGAAGTTGGTATGTACTTTATTGCTCTGCCAACTTGATGGGAACATATATAGGTAACCTATAAGGCTAGATTAGAATCCCTTTAGTTATGATCATCATAAAATCTAGATAAAACTAAATATATCCAATTAGCTCCACATACTTCTTGATTAAAAGGATAATCTTGGGTATGGGAATCCCTATAATGTCTTCTACTAAAGGAGGATAGACACAATCACAAATGAACTGCATGTTGTGTCTATATTTGAAAATTTGTAGTTTGGAATAATGGTGGGAGACTATATTTATGCCCATTGGTGACCAATCTTTTATATATGAGATCTTGGTAGAGGCTAGCAAAGCATCCAATAGATAGGACATCATGAAGAATTGATTACTAGTTTTCTTCTTAATCTCTATGAATTGCATTTCTAAATAGATGTTGATCATCTCTCCAATTGGGGGGTGAGATATTTATCTACCATGAACTAGATGTAGGACACCCAACTCTTGTTGACATAATAGGTTAAAGGGGCTCTAGATTTTCTATTCAATAGAGTCATAATTACCCTAACTTGCTCTCTAAATTAGGTAACTGAGATATTACTAGTAAAGTCTCAAATCACATGGTTTTCTTGGAGCAACCATGGCCTAAGGATGACATCTAAGTCATTCTTTCTAGTCCATTCCTTAATAGTGGGAAAATCCACTTAGGGTTTTTGAAGCTTATAGTAACTCTCAAATGCTAATGGGGAAATGAATACAATTATCCTAAAGTTTTGTTCATGAATAATCCAACCTTACTCAATTATAGAGTCTTTTAAAATGGGAGAAAGTATGTCAATATAATGGATTTCTTCTAGTTTGGAAATAACATGATAGAAACTATCCATTTGGACTGTAACTAGGTCATATTAACTTCTAGTTATGGTGGCAATATTTTTTCCTCCTTCATGATGTGATGCATGTCTGCAATGGTCTAAAAGAGCTCAAACTAGTTCTTATTACCCATGCTCAATACATTAGTGTCTAGGTCTATGTCCTTGAAGATACTCCCTTCATAGTTTGTAGACAAATACAACTCTGTTTCATCCCTATATTGTTTCCTCTAAGCTACATTAGCTACTAGACTTGAAAATTACTCATGATTAGATTTCCAATGGTCTCTGGGTTAATTCTTCTCATTGAACTTACAATTGAACTCCTTTTAGCTCAACTATGATCAATCCAAGCTTGAATTACGTCCTTTTATGAAAATTTTAGGGATTTTAAATCTTTAATGGTGATAACTTATTCAAACATAGGCTCATGCATTCCTCAAATTTGATTTTGACCTTTGCCTTTATACATTTGCATTTTTGAGCACATAAGATCTTCATTTTGTCATTTTTTGCTTGTGTGGTGCTTGTTTGGTATCTATCTATCAATTTTAACAACATTTTTCATAAATTCCTTCAATTCATTTGTTGTTGTTATTTAAAATTTTCCTTTTTCTTTACACCATTTGATCAAGATCCAAGGATTAATG
Source organism: Torreya grandis (assembly GCA_037957365.1). Taxonomy (NCBI): domain Eukaryota; kingdom Viridiplantae; phylum Streptophyta; class Pinopsida; order Cupressales; family Taxaceae; genus Torreya; species Torreya grandis. The sequence continues at coordinate 1,804,931 of JARHVA010003156.1, read as the reverse complement.
TGGCCCATTGATCATGATTTGGACCTTTGTATGTCATTGGCCATCTTTACATCAAGTCTTATGGTTATGCCACTTAGCACCTCTATGGGTTCTCTAATTTTTGGAACCTATGTCAAATGTATATTGAATGGGTGTTCACCATGTGTTAAGCTTGTGGGATCTTGGAGCTCTGTTGAAAAGTCATCAACAGTCTCACACCATTGGATCATCCAGTCTTAATGAAGTGTGAGCTATTGATCCTACAAGATGCATGAACTTTAATCATTACATGGCTATAGAAAGGACTCACGCTAAAATATTTTATGCTAAGTTTATTTCATGTCAATAAACATGCCATAATCTTAGGCTGAAATATTTTATACTAAGTTTTAAAGCATGATATTAAATGACCCCTCGAATGATATCAAACATGTCCATTTGTCTAAGTAAAATATCTGAAGAGCTTGAATTTGATATCCTCATAGACATCGATGATGGCCTCATAGATGTCAAATGACATTCATGAGAAAATAAAATTTAATCTTGTGAAGTTATTTAGGTTTGGTGGGCTTAAATTTGAGGGTCTCGTAGACATTAATGATGGCCTTGTAGATGTCAAATAACATTAGTGAGAACATCAACTTTAATCTCATAAAATTTTTGTAGTCCATAGATCTCAAATTAAATTCAGTCCATCCAATTGAGAATCATGATGAAGTGATCATTTTCAATCATGACTTAATTATTTGTATGTAATTAGTTTAATTTAATATTTTGGACCCTTTATTATAAGGCTTCAAATGAAGGAGTGCCATGTGGAGACTGTACAGGGCTTCCTAAGCTTTTGAATTTTCATCACTGCATTTGCTCCATTGGATCATTGGTCCTAATGAGGCAAGATCCATCAATCATGATCTAGATCCTCACTCATGATTGGTCCAAAGGACCAAATGCTCATGTTCATCAAGTTTTCCTCGCTCTATCAAATCGAGCTCTGTGATGAATCATAGACTATCAAATCTAAAAAAAAGCAAGGTATTTAAGTTATGAATCAGGTAGATATAAACTTAAGCTAAAAATTTAATACCAAGGTCCCATTTGTGTTTTTAAATATAAATGGGGCCTTAGGATTAAAAGTTTATGCTAAAGTTTTAAAAAAGAGAGACCATGCTATAATAAAAGGACCCTGTTAGCACAACATTTTAGATATATAATGAATATAGGGGACTAAGCATAAATTTTAGGCTAAGGTTTGTTTATGTTAAGAAACATGACCAAGAATTAACATAAAAATTAGGTCTTAAGTTTAAAATAAATTAAAAATATTCCCACCAAAAGCATTCTTGCCAATATTAGAATTTGAACCAAGGGTTTAAGTCAAAGGTTTTCTAGAGGAGAGATTTCAAAATATGAATCTAGGTTTGATTTTTCATAAACCAAATGTTAGTGAAAGTATGAATAGAGTCAATCTACAAACTCTAAGCATGATCCATTCATAACGGCTCCATGAAACTTATAACTTAAATACATGAGGGCCAATCGTTAACAACACTAGGTAATTTTAAATAAAAACCATAAACCATTAGGTCAAATCTATCAAAATGGATGATCTTCAAATTATAATAATGCTCAAAACATGCCATGTTTTTAGTTTTAATGTTCAAAGTATCTCAAGGGTCCCAATTTTCAAAAATGGGGGTATGTTGACCTCAGCACATTACATCATAGGATTTTCAATATTAATCATATTTAATCTTACAAAGGTTCATATATTTCCTCTCTCTATCTTTATATTAATTTATTTAGTTTTATTTTTCACAAGTTAGTAGTCTTCAAAACTATAACCCTACAGCTAATTAGGTTAACCTAGTCAACTTAGTTCTATAGTCTTCCTTCTATCTGAGAGACATAGTCGACCTATTTGAATTTGTTCTTAAATAAATTACTTTTATATAATAATATTGACCCATTTGACTCTATTATATACTATTTACATATAGTGTCACCTAAATTGAGTTTGTACTATTCGTAATCAAGGAACTAATAATTATTTGCTAGTAAGTAATTCACATTTCCTTTATAGTTGTTTGCATACTTAGAGTAATTAACATAATATAAATAGGTGGTTTTCAAATTACCATATTAATTAAACTATTTTAATATTTTTCACACACTACCAAATCAAATAACATTCAAAATTCATTTAAAGACTTGTCTTCCTAAGGCCTACCTACTTCTATTTCATCACCAAAAGGGAAGCCAACTTGGTTTTTTGGCCAACTATAAATATGTGGTTAATGGTATTTATTGGTAAAGCACTCGACACCCTTATCACTATGGGATTTTGAAGTGAGGGGGTATGCCCCAATACCAAGGTAGTACCATTTCTAACATAGATCCCTTTCAAACCAAATTTCCTGAAACCATCTATACATTACCTTTTATAGCTCCCTATTTTAGGCAACTCTCCTATCACATTATAATCAATAAATTATAATAATATAATAAGACTTAGGATGACCACTTAGTTGGAATTTAATTTTAATTTGATTGATTACTTTCTAATCATTGTGTGTTGTATTTGAAAAAAAGTTATTGGCCAATGTTGGTGTAAGGTTTTGTGTTGTGTATCCCAATTGGATCAATCACACTGATCTAATTTTTTGTGTGTTTACTTTCATTCTTACCTCCAATTATCTTGAAAAAAAATTACCTATTTTAAAACATTGTAATCTTAGTTGATATAGTCTCTTAGAGACTATTTCACCTTCCTACCAATAATACGCAGTCAACCTACATGACTGTGTCTTCTTCTTTCTATTATGTCCTCTATCCACTAGTACATAGTTGACCTTTATGACTCTATACTCTTCTCAACCTATGTTTTACCTATACTTTTTAACCTAGTCAGCTTATTAAGTATTAACTAACCCTATTCATTTTTAGTCAATCCTATTCTTTTATATGTCTAACTTTTTTCTCTATTTGTCTGACCATATCCCTAATTCTCCTTATTCCTTCCTTAGTTCTATTTCTTCCATCAAACATCATGAAATCCCTTAACAAAATATTCTTGGATAACATTAATCCATTTTGAAACTATATGGGGTGTTCTTTTCATCTTATCTTTTCATCCTCTTTTCAACCTTTGACTCATCTTGTGATTCCCATCCATACATACAATTACCCATTAGGGCATCTTACGATGCAAATTATTATTCTACATTACATGATACCAAACTACTTAAACTTTAAGAAAAATTTTGAGACACATAGGCTTGCCTCTCACATGCTCATCCTTGATATAGATGTTAGTGTAGATTCCTTCCCTTTTTATCATCATATCTATATTCTATCCTCTTAACATTTTTTTTAGGATACTTATGTAGGTCTCACCCTCTACAAAAATTTATCTTTTCGAAAAACCTTAGTTCCTTTTTTGGGTCATTTAGTTTCCCTTTTCTCATGAGTCACATTGTAAAATGATGGATAGGACCTGATCTTCCTCATGACTTGATTTTGTTCTCATTATTTTATTACTTTAAAATAATTTTTTTACCCCTTGGGTTTTCCTTTTGTGAGTTACAGTGTAAGACCATGGATAAGACTTGGCCTTTTTTACAATTATCTTATTTTTTTACGTATTTACTTGTTACATGCTTTATGAAACCTCATGGGTTTCTCTTTTATGAGTTAAAGTGTAACATCATGGATAAGACCTAGATTTCCTCATAAAATCACCATATTTCATTCAATATTCTTTATCTATAATGTGTTTTGTAATTATCATGGGTTTTTAATACTTGTTCTCTATTTTTAATTTTGTTTTTTTTATAGATAAAATTTGCACAAAAATAAAGTGTTAGCATGTTTTCCTACACTTCCCTCATTATTATGATAAGGAATCACACTTCACTGTCATTATATCCATTTTTCACCCTTTGTCACATTTTTTTGAGATTTGAAGTAATGCAAATTGTTTCATGTTTAATTCCTCTTGACTTCTTTTACTTTCGATCCACATTAGGTAAACCAAGGTCAAATTCAAGATAACACTTTTATTTTACCTATATTAATGAGACTCTTAGAATAAATGATCTCTAATTTCTCTATCTTAGCAACCAAGTCCCAAGTATTCAAATGAAAGTTATATTTATCACCCATATTTGGTTTTTAAAATCTATATAGAGCAGGAATAGAAAAATCCATCAAAATTTTTAAATACCAAATAATTTAAAACAAAAGGCAATGATATACAAAAATTGACATACAAATTTCGAATGTCAAAAGTACACCAAAAGATATGATTAAAATCACATCTCTTATCTCAAAATCCATTGTTGGACTCATGATAGAGTCGAGGTCCATTGGGGTGCTATAGGCCAGTATATCAAAATAGGAGAATTCAAAAAACTCTATGATTCTACCTACTTTCTCATGTAACTACCTAATATTCATAGTAGATTAATGACTCTATAAGTTATCTTGAGGAATGGGGAACATCTTGTGGGAAGGTATGTAAATTTTATTTTCATGCATATATCCTTCATGGGATGAGATACATACTTCATTTTTTGACCTAAGATTTATGTGCCTAGGAGAATTTCTTCAGAGTCCTTAATATCAAAAGTCCTCTTATTTTGATAAACTTAATTTGAGTGTCTTGAATTTGATAAAGAATTCCTCTACCTTGGTTTTAATTTCATTCTCCATTCTACCCTTTCATTTCCCTCCTTGATAGGTAATTTTGATTCTATATCTATTTACCCTTCTTCTATACTTCCCTCTTCTTCACATATTAAAAACATGCTAGCACTATGTTTTCATTTTATCTATCTTTAGAAAAAATAATATATTTGATAAAATATAAATTACTCTCTTTACATAATTTGATTTACATATCAACATCACTTTGCCTTATTTTATGATTTGTTATTATTGTACTAGCCATTTTTTAGACACCTAAGTTTATTTCTACATTCATGTACCTTTATCCATTAATGCATGAGGTTGGCTTGTTACTCCTCACTCATCAATGCTATTTTACCTTTTTAATTACCCATATTTGTTTAAGTATTTTTATTGCTTTCACATTAATGTTTGATTTCCATTTAACAAGTATCCTTGGTTTGACTTGGTAAGTTTGCCTTTCTTACTTAAGGTTTACTTGTTTGAAGTTTTTAGTCTTTAGTAGCCTTAGGTTTTTAGTTACCTAATTTTTTCTAAATTTTTACTTGCTTATTTGGTCTAAAATAAGACTTGTCACCTCATCTTGCCAAATTTCTATGTACCATCCACATAGCATCCATTATCTTTTCTTTTTTGAATTTGTTTTTTTTTTCTCTTTAGTGTTATATCCATGGGGTTTTTGAAAGTAGTCTCTATGCCCTCCATGAAAAAACTACAAACACAATATGAAACCATCCAAAAATTAAGGTAAGTCAAGGTATGCATACATTTACTTTTCAGTCATTTCCATTTTAGTCATTTTCTTTTAGTTTTTTTTATGCTTTAAAATATTGTAACTTTTTTTAACATTAGCATTATGTGTTACTATGTTGTTTCACAAATCACCATCTCCTATTCTACCTAAGTGACATGTGATGAGATTAAAGTGGGGAATATGTATACACATAATATTTACAAACTTTATCAATTATTTATACTTTCTATCTTGTAGGAATCCATTGAGTCTCAATCTCTCTAAGTGAATGCATTAAGGGGTGCACTAGGAAAGGGGTGGGAAAACCATTGGTGATTTCAAGTATTATTTTCCTTTACTAACACTTTTTTCAATCCAACCTTCTCCTAAAAACATTTCCCTAAGATTTACCTCCTATTTACACCCTCTTCTAGTCATTTTTTGCTTTCGTTAGCCCTTCCCTAACCCAAAATATTTTTTGACGGTTTATGTTACACTATCAGCCCCATCAACCTTGTACTCTAACTGATAAAATTTATTTGGGGTCTAGGTCGGTTCCTAGCTAACCTAGACTAACATGTAATTTTTTTTAAATAATGATACAAGGTTAATTAGGTTGACCTTGTCAGTGTAAACTTTTGGAAAGAACTAGGGTTAGATCCTCCTGTATAAACACATATATTTCACTATTCTTAGAGAGACAACAAGAGTTAATTATTCATTTGAGCTTATTTACAATATGCTCATTCACCATTCTACTCAAGGAGTCCTAGCTTAGGCTTTTTACTTGGATAAGATTTTTGTCTTGTGGAAAAGTCTTGGATGAATTGGCCTTTCTTAGTGATCCTTAAAAAACAAAACAACCTCTTATGAGGTACCTTTAGCCAAGGGAGATATTAAGTCTCGACAGGTTCATCTTCAAGGTAAGTATCTCTAACTTTTCTACTCTCTTTTAGTAGATAGAAGTAACATAAGTATTGACTTTTTTATATATTTCTTTCTCCATGAATTAAGGTTTTACCTATACATATATTAATTAGTTTTTCTTATGCATGTTTAGTTTTACTAACACCATTTTGTGCCACAAGATTTGGTAAGCAATAGATTACATTTTACCTTGTTATTAGTTTAGTGAATATGAAAACATAGGACCTAGTTAGGGTTATTGCATAGTTTTTCCTGATTAGAGGCTTTATAACCCTCCCTAGTGAATTTATTTTGGTAATATATCCCTTAGCTAGGTGTAATGGATCCATCTTAGTCATGACCTAGAATTTTTAATGTATTAACAATCAAATGTGTAAGTAGGATTTATCTTATATGAACTAGGATTGATTTATAGATTAGTTGCATTTCTTTTTGCATACAGGATGAGGATGTGAAAACTATGGTGATTGAATAAAGAATTAGAGAAGTAACTGGGATGTCCTTTGAGTGGGATAAAGTTTACAAAGATAAGATCCTGAAACTGAACTTGATGTAAAAGTTTATTTGAATAGAAATAGTGCTAAATATATAAAAGGTATTTCTATGATAGTATCTCCCTCAACATTGGTAGAAGATATGTCTACAAATAATCAAATATTTAATAATTGAAGGTAAGTATATACTAATTTTTCCCACCATTATTTTATTATCGATCACTTATGTGGTTATAATATTAGTCTTTATTTCTAAATTTGAAAGTTTTTAGAAGCCATGACCCTACCTTATCAAATTAGAAATAAGAATGAAATCATCCACCATGGCCTCATTATTCTACTAGTTCAATTTAGTGAAACCATCCATGGGTATCCTATCCCTTTGGATGAATATTCCCTAACTAATGACACCCCAGCTGATAAAATCTTTATGGAAGATACCTTGATTGAAGACCCCTCTAATGATGAATCTAGTCTATTTGATAAATAACAAGGGTCCTTTGCCCATGCCCTATATAAACCCTTATCCCCCTTTTATATCCCCATATATTCTCCCTTAAATCACCCCACTAACTTTTCCCCTACATCCATAATAAAAAATCTAAAAACTATTGCCATATCTTGGAAAGAGCGTGATGGATCTAAGAGTATAAAAACCAACATAATGGTAGATACAAACATAGAACATAGTAGGAAACTAGGAGCATTTCTATATATAATATAATGTATATGAAGGGACATGACCTCTCTCTTAAAGGATTAAAATGACCTAAAATTTGAAACTATCACTATTAAGTAGGAATTGGACAAGAAAAACGAAAAGAAAGTCCCTTTGCTAGAGAAAGAAATCAATGTTGGGCTAGGGTAAAAACATATTGAAGACACTTATCCAACTCTTCAATCCAAAAAATAACATTATAATCCCTCAAAATAAGTCCAAATAGGCATTCCTAAAAGGACCTTTCAAATCAACTTGAGGTATAATTAACCAAAAATTATTGCTAGTGAAGACTAAGGAAATATAATAAGGTACATCATAGGAGAAATATAATATTTGGAAGTCCTTTATTTCTATTTAGGGTTATTTATATTTTTATATTTTTCTTATTTTAATACCTTATTATATTGAGTTAGCGTAGCTAAAGGACTTATGTTTTGTATCCCATGGGACTTTATTTTTTAACTATGGGTATTTATTTATTTTAAGCTTATGGTTGCTAGAGCCTTGTAAAAATAGATTTATTTTACCTATTAAATAATAAAAAATCTCTAAGAATATTTATAAAATTAAAAAATCATCAACTATCTCTACCAAATATACATTAATGGTGTACCAAAAATTCTTAAAAAAAGTTATTAGAAAACCATCTATTCCCAAAGCCTTGTCCTTATTTAATAATAAAACCAATTACCTTAACCTCTTTTGTAGATATTTTATTCAAAATAATTACATTATCTTGATGGGAGATAACATAAGTAACATTGGTAATAAAATCTTGAACTGAAGTCCCATTAAGACCAGAATTGGTAGCAAATAAATAAAAAAAAAATAAACAAATTCTTCCTTAATAATAATAAGATTAGAGCATATATTTCCATCTTCCCTAAAATTTTTATAAATATTACTCTGGATCATATGCTTAAGATTAGACATGTTAAATAATTTAGCATTGTAGTTTCCCTCCTTAAGCTAAATAGCCCTTGACATTTACCTCCAAAAGGATTCTTCACATGCCATAATATTATCATAGTAATATAAAATAACTTTCTCCTTAAGGATAATATCCTTGCTAAAACCAAACTCATATAAAATAAATTAAATACCTTAAATTTATGATCTAATATCCTACTTTATATGAAATATATTACCAAAAATATCTCTATTCCATACCTTTAGACTAGTCTTGACATTCTTGAGCTTATTAGCCAAAATGAACATAAAACTACCTATAATGTCAATATTCCTTGATTTTTTTAGCTTAAAAATAAGATTCAAATGTTAAAACCACATATGTTCAAACATAAATTATGTTCTCTCCTTATTACCCTTATCTTCCATATTAATAATAAGCAGATTATGACCAGATCTAATTCTAGACAATGATGAAAAACATAAATATTTATTTAACAACTAATGAATAGAGATGAGAACATGATGTAATATAGCATAAATATGGTTATCTCCTAACTATATAATAGATCAAGTAAAAGTACAAACTCTAAGCTCAACATCGATCAAACCATTTTTAGAGATAAAATTTGTTAAGTCATCCATACTTTTTATGAATAACTAAGAACCTCATTTATTATCATAAATAATAAGATTAGTATTCAAATATCTAACCAATATCCATCAAATATCCCCATAATTTATTATAAAAAATCTGAGTTCATCTAATAATATTTTATGCATCAGAGGAGAATTGGGAGCATAAACATTGGAGATAATTCAAGCAATGTCCTGATTTCTATCTCAAAAAATAATATCCAATTGATGACATTTTTTTAACATGACATCACCTTTTAGCACCTTGTCATCCCAAAAACTTTATATTCCACTAGAAGCACCTAAAGAACTGACACTAGCAACCTAAGCCTCCTTCTAGACTTTTTTCTTCATTTCCTCAACCAAAGTCTCATCCATATTTGTCATTTGAACTACTAAAATATTTGGTAAATTATTAATACCAACATCCCTAAAGACTATATGCTTACTAAAGTGGTTAATCCCTCTAATATTCTAAGTAATAATCTATTTTTACACTGTTTAGGGGTGACCTTTGGAACTTATAACTTGAATCATGGACTGAGTACCCTTTGATACTTCCACATCAATTTTTATTTTCCTTTTTTGCAACTGATATTTTTTCCCCACATTTTTGGAAGAGCCTACACCTTATTGTCTCTAAGACCCCTTTTATTTTAAAGTAATAACTTGGTGTTCATTTTATTTTTGTAGACATGAAGGATAAATATCCATAGAATTTTTTTTGAGAGAATCCAAAAAAATATTTCCATGAAGCAAAAATTCATCAACCTTATATTTTTCCAAAGCTAACAATTTACTAAAAAACTTAGGATTATCTTCAGTCCCATTTTAATTATTTTTATTGTTTGGGATTTGTTTAAATTATATCTTGTACTATCATATTTATCTTTTTTATTCATTTTTTATGTTTAAAATGATAAGTAAAAAATTATAGATAAGAACAATAAAATTAAAATATAAAGAAAGAAAACCACAATAAAAAGGTGATTATTTTGAAAATAAAATTAAAAATAATTACTAGGAAGAAAAGGAATGGGAAGAGGAAAAAGAACATGTTGTAAGTTTTATATATTATTCTTTGTTTATATTTTTATAAAATGAAATTGATGTTTGAAAATGGTATTTTTTATTTTCTAATGTTTGTTTTAATTTTATATCATACTATCATATTTATTTACTTTTTATTTAAAAATAATTCATTCCATTTTTCACAACTCAGTGTTGTATTTTTCAAGATATAAAAATAGGGGTTGAAAAAATAAATCCATAACATTACAATTTTAAAATTATTTTTTAAAATATTTTTATTTTTATCCATGAATGAATTTAATCTCATTTCTTATTATGAAGGTATTTTTAATACTATGTTTCAATTTATATTTTTTAGTCCAAAACTCTAATAATGATGGTATGCATATTTTAATGTAATTATTTGAGATGAGAAATATGATGAAGATGATAATTTTAAGGGAAATTATGGAATTTTTGATGATGATGATGATGATGATGATGATGATGATGATGATGATGATGATGATGATGATGACGACGACGACGACGACGATGATGATGATGACGATTATGATGATGATGACGATGATGATGATGATGATGATGATGATGATGATGATGATGATGATGATGATGATGATGATTATGATGATGATGATGATGATGATGATGATGATGATGATGATGACATTTTATTATCCATGATGATGACAATAATAATTATGAGGGATAAAAAATAATTAAAAATCACCTAAATAATTTTAAAAATCATTAAAGATATTCCTAACATAATTATGATTCAAAATTGAATAAATTTAAATTAAATTATTTAATTCAAATTAAAAATTAATTGATACAAAATAATTTCAATTTATTCTACAAAAAGTGTCACCTATGAGGAAAAAGTATCACCTATGATACAAAAAGTGCTATCTCTTATGAAAATGTCAACAATAATGATACATAGTATAGACATATAGAATTAGCAACCAATAGATTTATACTTCACTTAAGACTAATTATTACTAATCATTGAACATGTAACCTAAGAATTTACAAATGTCAATAATTTGGTTTCATAACATGCAATTAAATCAATTTGGCCCATAAATCAATTAAAAATAATAAGTGCCCAAATCAATTAAATCAAATCTTGCAAAAATATTCAAAAGCCTAAAAGAGAATGATTAAATTTCAAATCCTAATTGAATTCATCCATGATAAATTAAATAAATTATCAAAAATTGAAATTCAAAAATCAATAAATATCCTATGAAATAATCGTTACCTTTTGTGAGTTGTCATTTATGGAAAATATCCCACCCGTACTTATTTAATGTTAATCACGACCATTTGACACCTTTTATCCCTACTTGATTTAAATAAAAAAACCAAGGTTAGGATTTAAATCATTCTAAATTTATTTTAAAGCATATAAAATCAAGCCTAGACCTCTTCATTTAGAGAGCTTGGAACATAGTAGAGTTATAATGCAACATTTGATTCTTGAAGAAAATGCATAGTGTTATAATGTCAAAATCAAGACAAGCCAAGACACTTTGATAAAACATAAATACAAAGCCAAAAAACCATGGTGATAAGAGTATATGGATATAACCAAGCCCCATTAATGAAGACTTCTAGAGTACAATCCGAGCAAGCCATCAAAGAAATCTCTTAGAGAAATCAAGGAAGGTAAAAAAGTTTTCATTTTTTCACATTTTAGTTTTTTTTTTCAATTGGTTTGTTCACTAAAATCCCTCCATAATATAGGCCTAGAGATGTTATATTTTTAATGTGTTGATATCATTATTTTTATAACCAACACCATACTAAAATCCTCTCTTCAGTCAAATTCCTTAATCACAAATGGCATGCCAGGTGGGACTTTCACCCCATAAAATTTCAATTAAAGACTTATAAATAATTTCACTATTATTTAACATGTCAAAATTTTATCTTGCTGACCAAGGAAGGTGAAAAAATATTCAAAATTCTATTCATGGATTTATATGTGAAAATCAATGGCCTAGACTATAAAACCCATGGCTTGGACTCACTATAGGCCACTACTATGATTGATAAATCATGGCTTGAGATATAAAGATAATAGGCCATATTTTGGAGCTTATTTTGAGGTCATAAATACTCCATTTTTGATGATTTTTTCTAAAACCACATTTTCCCCCTAAATTTTTAGAATATGCTATTAGTTTACCTTCAAGTTTCATATTTCTTCATAAAATCTTAAAATAGGAGTTTGAATCTTTCTAATGTTTATAATAATTATTTCTTGGTTTCATTGAATTCTATTTTATTTGTATAATCATCCTATTGTAGGTTTTTTTGAGTTTTTGTGCTAACATTTAGCTAAACAATGTTTTTACATTGTGCTTGTTTTACCTTTGGGTTCATAGGCAACTAATTTTAGTCTTTATTGACTGGTATCAGTTATTTCCAAAACCTGTTTTTATAAAAACCAAAAGTGCTTGAAAGCATAACGTTATTATCTAACAATTAGAGGTTTAAGGATAAATTTAAACACCAAATTTCCATGCTTAGACTAATCAAATTTTTTATTTTGGGTTCTAAAAAGAATTACTTAAATCTTGCACATTTTAATTTGGGCACTAAAATGAACATGTTAGATCTTACACATTTGGACATTGGTGTTTAAAATTAATATATTATGACTAAGTCTTATAAACATTTCATTTTGGTACTCAAAACAAATCCTTAAATCATGAAACTGTCAAGTTGGTGTTTTAAAATGAACATAGGCTAAACTTGAACATTTAGACTTAAGTGCTTATAATGAACATGGTTGTGTTTTTTATTAGTTTGTGTTTGTGAAAACTATTTAAAATTTATCAATATGCAAAGAGGCCATGAACCTAATAAAAACATTTAAATTGGTGCATAATAATGAACCTAATCAAATATGAACATGTTGACAATCTTGCTCATATCATCTTTTGGTGTTTAAAAATAAATCTGTTCAATTTTTATGCTTTTAATGTTTTTTAATGGTTTATAAAGTTGCCATAAATGTGAAGGGGACAAAATTCACAACACATTTTGTTTTTGGTGCCTTAAAATGAACATTAACATCATGCAGTTTGCATGGTTTTGAGCATGTTTACTTTTACGTCATGTTTTTTTGTTGATTGTTTATTTTTGCAGAAAGGATAACACATGTATGATCTCCCCTCATACCCTATATGGAACTCATGAGATCAAAAATGAATTTCCATTACATTTTATTGCCTAATCCAAGGCATAGAAATAAAGTTTCATAGGCTCTCCCCAAACATGTATAGTATTAGGTGATCTAATAATAACCCTAAATCATTTCTACTTGTCTTTTATTTTCATGAATTTTGGCTTGTGATGGGGGTGTCATTACCTCTTATAATTTATTTAGGGAAGCATTGATCTGGGGCTTCATCTCCTGGTATTAATTTAACCCCTATCCATAGGGGGGTATACAAATTATTATTGCCCCACTGGGATGATGGTTTAAGTGGTTACATCATCTATGTTAGCCGTAAGCTAAGCCCAAGACGTATGATAAATTTGGACATCACACTACATTGAGAAAGTGATGGATGTAGTGGTTATGAATAGGATAAGAAATTTTTATTAGAAATGATAAAAATAGTCCATGAAGCCAAGATCAAAAGTGTTCACAAAGAGAACATCACAATATCTTCTATGCTCATAATATGAGAGTGATGAAAATATAATAAAAAGCACTTGATTATATAGGTATGGAAAAATAGAAACCTAACTATTATTAAAAATGTGGGATAGAACAATAACCCACTATAAGATAAAATATCTAGAAAGACACTATAAAACATGAGTAAACACATGAAATAATCTAACACTCCCCTCAAGTCAAGTTAGGGGATAATAAAAGACAAAAAAGTGGCATATCCATAGAATGAGTCCTAACAACTAGGCCTGATAAGGTACTCATATATAATATGTATACATGAAATGAAGATAGAATATGTCCTCATAAAAACTCCCTAAGGACAACTTCTAAAACCCTAAGCATGCCATGTAACTCAATGAAATGAGGTAATACAAAAGGATTCCTAAATATGTTTGAAACCTACTCCTAAAGTGGAATATACTACAAGCTAAGGATGCCATCCTAAATATGTTGATGAATGAAGTGCATATGTACCTCAATGTGTTTGATTCATTGATGCTCAATTGGGTTATGAGATATATGAATTGTAATTTGGTTGTCACACCAAAGTATAGTGGGTGAATCTTATGTGAAATTAAACCCTATCAACAATTGATAAAGCTAAAGAACCCACTAACTCACTATAACTATTACCCTATACTTAGCCTCTATAGATGAAATTGAAATAGCTTGTTGATTCTTGCATAACCAAGTAATAAGTGAAGAACCAAGATAAAATATGTATCGATAAGTGGAATGTCTATCATCAAGAGAACCTAACCAATCTGAATCACTATATCCAACTAAGTAGAACCCCTAGTGTAATGTAATCCAAAATGAGTAGTGCCTCATAGATATCTCAAAATCCTCTTGGCAGCCTACCAATGACTATCATGAGGATCATGTACAAACCTAGATATAATCCCAACTACAAATGAAATGTCTAGGTGAGAATGGGTCAAATACATAAGACTCCTAACTATCTATTTATACAATGTAGGATCATAAAGTGGAGTCATATAAGAGGTAGTGAGTGTCACTCTAGAATAAAAAAGAGTAAGACTTGGCTTACAATTAGCCATGCCAAAATGCTGAAGAATGTTAAGGGTATACTTGTGATGACTCAAATAAATCCATATATTTGATTGTGAAATTTTTAGACTAAGGAAGAAGTGAAAAATACCAATATTTCTCATGTTGAACTATCCTAAAAGTGCCTATTGAATAGTCTATGTTTGAGATGAGGATCTACCTATGAGAAGTATATCATCAACATACAAGACCATAATTATAATGTCCTCCCCAATACATTGAATATACACTATGGGATCAGAGTAGAAATGAACAAATCTAGTAGAGAAAAGAAATTAATCCATCTTTTCATACCATGTTCAAGGGGCTTGTTTGAGACTGTAAAGAGATCTCTTATGTAGATAAACAAGAGAATAATTTCTTATTATTATATCCTTCTTCCTTTGTTTCAGGGTTTCAGGGCCCCTTCAAAACCTTTTTTTACCTTTATCTAAAACAAGAGAAGAATCATGAGAAAACCTAGTAGGCTACTCCATATATATTTCCTCATATAAGTATCCATATGAGAAATAACTCTTAAAATCCATTTGATATACTAGCCAACCCTATGATGCAATAGGAAAAATTACAAGATAAAAAAAATCCATCTTGGAAATAGGTGAAAAAATCTCAAAGTAGTCAATACATTCAATTTGTAAGAATCACTTTGCTACAAGATGTGAATTATAGTTATCAATGGACCTATCAAATACATACTTTTTATGGTAAATCCATTTACACCTGAACAAATTCCTTCCCTTATGAAGAGTCACCAAATCCAAATTGTGATTCTTCTTTCATGAAGAATACTCATCTGTCATCACATCATCACACTCCTGTATCCCATGAGCCTATGAAATATAGTATGGATTCATAGAGAATTCCTGACATAAAACTATAGTACCTATAAAATGTGCATAATGATGCTAAGTAGGCATAATATCTTGTATGAATTGTGTTTCATCATCAATTGTGGTATGATCCCACATAGGCATAGTGGCAACATCAATGGGAATAAGATCCTCATCCTCTATAACCTCCTCAAGAATCTCTTAAACTAGATCCTCAAAGAATGAATCCTTGATGAGAGGTGAATCATGAAAAGAAGAAGAATGCATGGAAGAAGATGAAGAGTCATGAGATGTGAAATTCTCATCAAAGTGTACATGTGTTCAAACATGAATGTCACGAGTATCATGGTATGAAAGATGATAATCTATGATGTCCTCATAATACCCTACAAAGACAAAAGGTTTTCTATTTTTATCTAATGTTTTCCTTTTCATGTTTGGTACAAACACCTAAGTAAGTCTCCCAAAGACTCAAAAAATTGAGACATCAGGCTTCGATCCAAACCAAGCCTTCTCTAAAGTCATATGGTCAAGTGTTTGATATTGTGTGTAGTTTTGAATATAGTTCACATAATTAACTACCTCTACCTAATAAATAGAAGGTAAATCCTATGAATGCATCATGAAATTAGCCATTTCCTTCAAATTTATATTATTCTTCTCTACTAATCCATTATAATATGGAGTGTGTACAATAAAATGCTAGTGAACAATACCATAGACTGCTAAAAAATTAGTGAACTCTCAATTGAAGTACTCCCCTCATTATCCATATAAAGTTTATTGATAAAACTCAATGGTTATTGACCAAAGCCTTAAATACTTTGAAGTGATAAAATACATCACTTTTTTACTTGATTAAGTAAACCCAAGTATGCCTTGAGAAATTGTTAATGAAGGTAAGTGCATACTTAGCTCTATTGAAAGGAGTAGGAAATACCATAAAATCACTATGCACAAAATCAAGTGGTGAAGAATCTCTCATAGATATCCAATTAGGAAATACATCTTGGTGTTGTTTCTCCAATGCGCAACTGGGCAAACTCCATCAAGACATGAAACTATATGAAGACTCTCTACCATGTTGTGAGTGCTCAACTCCTTCAAATATATATAGTTCAAGTGTCTAAATCTCTCATTCCAAATCCAACTCTTAAAATATACATGAGAAAATAAACATGTCCCTAGAGGAGGAATATCATCAAAACCCTCCAAATAGTAAAGTCAAGAACTATGATCAACAATACCTTGTGTAATGAGTGTGTGTGGATTTAATAAAGTTCAAACTTTAACACCCTATGGTGTGAAATTCACTATCTTGCCCTAACCAAAATGACAAATTTGATACACTAAAATTAGATTGGTGGTGATGTCTAGAACATATAGTCCATCATTGATGCATCCACCATCTAGCTGTATGTCACCCTTACCCTTAACATAAATTAAGGAATAATCTCTAACCTCAATGTTATAAGTGGAACTCAAATGAAGAGATACAAAGAACTCCTTAGAAGAAGTCATATGATGTGAAGCACCATAATCTATAACCCAACTATGTGTAATAGGTGAATGTGATCTCCTGACAACATTAAGAGCTTTCCCATGCTCATGAGATGGAGAAGGATATGAGATAGATATCTTGTGTTTCCTAATAGCATCTCTAAGGATTACATTCTATTGAAACACCTAGGCACTTCATGAGTAGTTCCCCCACAATATGAGCAAGATAGGTTAGACTTATACTTGGGTTTGGAAGATGATTTGTGTTTAGATGTAGAAGTGTTGTTGGGCTTAGGTGCATTGATGTTGGGGGTCTTAGATGTATTTTGAGGTGGAGGAGGAGTGTTTTTATTTTTGATCTTATATTTTCCCTTAGACTTAGGATGTGAAGCCACTAATTCTTTCTAAGAGGTAGAAGACTTAAGGTGAGATAATTTGGATTCATCCCTAGTGAGTCTCTCATAAAACAACTCAAAATAAGGCATTTAAATTGTAGTACCTAAGGAATCCATACTTGAGAAATAAGTAGATGTAAATATTTGGAAAGGGCCACTCAACTTAGACAATATTAAGTAGACACACTCTTCATCCTTTTTATCTTGACCACTCCCTTCATTTGTATCAATAAATGCTTGAACTTTATGAGATAATCTAAAATGGAAGTAAAGTCATCTAGATTTGGCGAAGTGAACTCCACTTCAAGTTACATAGCTCACAAGTGGTCTACCTTCCTAGACAACCCTTGTAACTTAGTCCAAATTTTAAATGGAGTGTCAGATCCATCAAATTGAAATAGAAGACTATCACTGACATAATTCCCAATTAATCCCATATAGTTTTCAAACTTCCATTAATACTATTTTGTTTTTATATTCCATTATGAACTATGATTCTATTTCATTCATTAGAGACCATAATCCTTTATGCTTAATGATTGTCTCTATCTTAGGTTTCTATGTGTGGTAATTATGTGTTATTAAAGGCTCACAATGATCACTGCTAGATGTAGATGCCATGCCAACCAATCACCAAGAGTAAAAATAATACAAGGGGTGTACAAAAATTAGCACCAAGACAACCCCCCCAAAAGATGTATTATAAGACCCCCACCCAAATTTTCCACTTTATAAAAGTAGTGCATTCTTATAATTTGATGATATCATGTGATAGAGAATCAAAAAACATGTACTTTTGAAAAAAAATATAACTCAAATTTTAGTTACCATTCAAAAGTTATAAGAATTTTGATTGCCTATCAAAATGGGCTAAAATAATTAAACTTCACTACAAATTGAATTTTTAGGCCAAATTAGAAACAAACATATTTGTGTAATCACTCATTAGAACTAGAATTTTACCATGGCCTTAAAAAAGTCAATGGAAGTGAAAATAAGTTTTTCAAGTTAGCTTGGGAATCATGTAATCAATTTTTACTCCCTCTTTAAGCAAAAATATAGATTATTTCATGAAAAAAATAAAGTTTTTAAAGCTGTGAAAAAGAGAGGAAGGTGGAGATAGTTGTTTGTGGGTTTCATAAGGAGATCTAGGTTAAAGCTTACTATAAAAGAAGACTCCAAGGTGAAAAAAGTGATATCCAACACCTTTCAAAGGATCTAATGATAAATTGGATGAAATCTTGTAAGGAAAGATCAGATTTCTCTTCTTTTCTAGTGCCAATATACTATCCCAACACAACAAACTCAACAACAATCTTTCTTCAATGTAGAAACAAGCAAATGACATGGAAAGAGTACCAATAGATATGCCAATGAAATAGGGTTAGTGGAATCAACTTTTTAACAGCTAAAATAATCAAAATGCCTTATTGTAGTGGATCTAAATGCCACGCTTCCACTAGTATTCCAATGCATAGGTAGAGATTTGTGTTACAATAGAAAAACACAATTTTGGTATTTCTAGTACCAAAGAGGATCATGGAGATTTCAAATGCCAATGACAAAAAGGATTATGTTTACTAAGTTCAATACCTCCTTTAGATCAAAAAAGGCATAGGTCTGATTTAGCCAAGACAATGTCACCAATATAAATCTAAATATAAAACCAAAAAAATATCATCAATAGTTTTATAAAGAAAAAACTAATTATTGATGGAATTTCTAATGCCACTATGTAGTTTTGAAAAATAACTTCACACCAATATATGGATCAAAGAAAATGAATTTAACAAAACAAGCCTTGATTCTAATATCCTTCATTTTATCTCATCAAAAATCAATGCCAAGCACAAAATTTAAGTGCTAAACACATATCTAAAATGTTGTAGCCAAAGAAATATAAAATGTTGTTGGAAGAAAAAAAATGCCAAGGTGAGTAGATGTATGTCTCTACCTTAGATCTCTTTTATATGTTCCAATGCCTTTCTTTTCTACTAGGAAAGGATAAAAATAAGAAATGTCCAATGCCCAAAAGAGACAAATAAAAAATATGAAACTCAACATAAAAATCCAATGCCTATCTTATGCTCATCAGAACCAAAAGCAAAGAATAAAGACAAAGAAGGCTATTTCAACTCAGACTCCTCATGCTAAAAATATGGAACTCTTTGGATAGATTTCAATCACTACTACCTTTATAATAATAGATCTAGAAATAACCTCAAAAAAAAATTCTCCTTAACCTCTATTCTCTTGAATATAAACATCCTTTTAGATATTAGAACAAATGAATAAATAAATATTATCTTAGATCTAAAAGAAATAAAGAGGATATGGAATTTTTATTACCTCAGAAATAACAAAAGTTTCAAAAATAATAAAAACTTTGAAAAAATTAAAGGAGACTCTAAGATCTCTTCTCTTTGAATTTGCAAGGTAAGGATGCTTGGAACTTATTCAAGGCTTTGGTACTATGTTAGGAATGATAAAAACACTCTATGAGGCCAAGATTAGAAGTGTTCACAACAAGAACATCACAATATCTTCTATATTAATAATATGAGAATGATGAAAAGCTAATACAAAGCACTTGATTACATAGATAAGGAAAAATAGAAACCTAACTATTCTAACAAATGTGGGATTCACTATAAGATAAAATAGCTAAAAAGACACTAGAAAACATGAGCAAACACATGAAATACTCTAACAATTTTCACAACAAGCCAATTGACATGAACTCAATTGACATGTTACTTCCCTTGTGTGCATATGTGAAAGTGTGTATACATGGGATCAATCTAGATGGTCAAAAACTTATAGGTTTTAGTCAACCCCACTTTACCACACCTTAATAGGATTTAGGATGATATACTTAGTTGTATTTTTGTCATCTATTATTTATTTATTGGTGTTTTAGAACTATTTTCTTAAAACTATGTCATGAACAAGTCTTGTGTTAAACATTACTCTATTATTTGAGGAGGCAATATGCCATCCATTTGACACCTTGATTTAAACTTAAAAAGATTTCTTATCACAATCATTGAGTATGGCACTTGATTGAGATGGGTACCATTTTGCTTCCCAAATCATTCTAAGTCTTTTAACTTATCAATCTCTTAAACAAAACATTGATCACATATTTTTAGAGCATTGATGTTGTTAGACTACTCAAACTATTTCAAAATACTTGTCTTGCCTTGTGTCTCAATTATCATTATTTGAAATCAATATTTTGAGCCTTGTTGGATCTTTGTTTAGTATGGTCATGATGTTAAAAATTTTATATATTATTTTGTCAATTAAAGCCTAAGTTGTCAACACTTGAGTTTTTTAATTAAATTTGATGAGTTTGAATTCAAACATTGATTGATTTCTATTTAGGCCTTACTTCACAAGGGATGATACACATATATATTTATCTTTTGGGTTACATAACTTAGGTTAATTAATTACACAAATTTTAAAACTATTGATTGTCTGATCACAAAGCCTATCCTAATCATTGTGTGTGCCTTTATTTTTGAAAACATAGCCTTTCTTTAGGTGCCTTTTGCTTTGTGACTTATAGAAAGTGATCATGTTTACATTTGATTTTGTGTGTTGGGTTTATGTCAAAGAGTTTCAAGTTTGTTAGATTAAAATCTCATCATCATCTTTGTTTAAAGACCATATTTTGATGTTGAATTTGGATAAAAGTCCTAACACATCTTGTTTGAGCGTACCTTTTGACTTTGCATTTAGAAAAAATACCTAGAAACATTTCCATTTCCTAGTTTAGACCTACTTGGAACACTTAAGACATAAAGTTTGGCATGCCAGTTTTTATTTAGATGCTTGACCTTTTGTGTGTATGACATTTGATGTTAGACTATTTTATGCCAAGTTTTAGCATAGACCATTTTGGAGATATAGATCCATTTTTAGACCATTGTTTGGAGATATAACTCCATCCATTTTTGACCACTTTAGACCAAGTTTGAACCTTTTTATCCTTTAGACATTATGTTTTAGATTTTATATAACTCTAGGCCTTTTTTTGGAGCTTTCATCATTGATGTATAGATGTCTTGTTATTATTATGGTGGAAATGGGTATGAACAGACCTATGATATAATAATTTCATATATTGACCATAATCAGAACCTCAATGGCATACATAGTCTAGATCCATAAAATGACTTTAACCAAAATCCTTATGGGGATAAGGACAATATTATTTAGGAGGAGGATACTTATCCCACTTACAATAATAAATCAAAGGAAAAAATTCAAGAACCAACCTATGATCTAAATCAATACCCTTATTATGATAATATTGTTTGTAAGATGGATTCATACCCTACTTAAAATCCCCCATCTAGGGAACAAAGCCAAGTATCATGTTTGGTGACACCTTCTAGTGGCTAGTTATGGTATTATACTTGTCCCAATCATGAGACTCATACCCCCACCTATATTTTTAATCCTTAATTAAAGAGTGTGAGCTACCAAGATCCAAAACATACAAGGAATACCATTACCACTCTAAGACCTCATCTTTTGGTTTGTGTGAGTAACTAAGCACCAAAACATCCCAAATTTGTTTTACCAGGGTCTTATCCTTTGTCTTGTGAGAGTAATAAAACTCTATAATACCATACCATTTCTATCCCATGACCTCATCCTTTGTCTTGTATAAGTAATCAAGCTCTACAATGTTGTACCATTTTTATTCTAGGACCTCATCTATTGGCTTGTGTGAGCAATCAGGCTCTACAATACCCTAGACATATCATACTAATATATAGTCCTTTCTATTATGTAAGTAAATAAGCTCCATAATGCCTCATATATATCAAACTTTATCCTTTAACTCACAATAGTAACCAACCTCCACAATTCCCTATAATTATCATACTAGGACCTAGTCTTTTGGCTTATGTGAGAAACCAAGCTCTAAAACATCCCATTCATATCATTTCAAGACATCATCCTTTGGCTCATATGAGCAATTAAGTTCCACAATGCCCTACCATTATCCAATCACTGGTTATTATTAAACTATTTCCATATATTCCCCACTTTAGAAAACCCCAACCAATCTGATCACAACCCTAGCTAATCCCATAAAAAACCCAACCAATCCAATCACAACCCCAACTAATCTAATCATAACACATACCAATCCCATAAAAACCCTAATTGATTGAATCAAAACCCCAATTAATCTAATTAGTACCTATCTAGACAATCTAATCACAACCATAACTAATTCAAATATTACCCCCACCAAGCCAATCAATACCTATCTAGCCAATCCATTAACAACCTCAACCAATCTAATTAGTACCCCAACTAATTCAATCAGTACCCCAACTGAGCCAATCATTTAAAGACCAAGATATATTCAATATTGGTGTTTTACAACCAATCATAAACCGAGAATAATAAAATCAACCAATCCAAGATGTATTTATTGAACCAACTAGTTATGACATGTCAACCTATACTGAATATCCTAATGATCTTATATATGTTGTTGAGGAATCTCACTTTCACAAATTATTCTCTATGGATCCCACCATGCCATCATAGGCCATTCTTTATCTGATATTAAACATTTATCAAAAAATATTTATAACAACATCAACATCAAATAAAGAATCAAACTTAGAGTCAGGTTTTATTCTTGAACCCACATCAGATTTAGAATCAGAAGCAAAATCAGCATTAGTCTAAATATTGGTTTTAGAATCCCTTGATTCAAATTTATATTAAAAAATAAAATATGTTCATGGCTATTATAACATTGGTTATGAATGCCTTGTAGATCAATTTCAATACATTTGTGATCCTTCTACATTTTTGAGAATGAGTACTTTAGCATCAACATAATTTATCCTAGTATCTTTTATGAGGATTGTTCTTCCTCTCACCATTCCATCACCATTTCACATGCCATTACCATCAACCAACATACCCATTTTATTGACCTTCCATCTCCTACAAGTGTTAATTGGGACTGATATAATCAAACCTTGTTAAACTACATCTATGGTGACATATTATATGAAGAATAATGAGGAGGCCAAGACCAAAATCATGCAAAAAAAGAACTCTCCTAGTGAAACCTTTTTAGAGGTGCTAGGTGAAAATCAAATTTCATACTCAACATCTTCCAGTGAAACCTTTTTATAGGTGTTAAAAGATAATCAAATTCAAAATTCATCGTTACTTAGTGAAACTTTCTCAAAGGTGCTATGGGATACTCAAGAAAACTTCATTGGTAAAAACCTCATTGAGGTACCAATAGCTGAGCATAATAGTTCTTCACTACTTGATGAAGACATTATCAAAGATCAAATCAAAATAGCTTCCCCTCTATAACATATTTATATGGTAGCTAATCTTAGGTCTAAACCATAGAATAATTTAGTGGTCCTATCAAGAGAACATTTATGTCTTTGACCCCACCACATCTAAAGTTATGTCAAATCTAGAATCAAAAACATTGTGTGTGCCTGAAAACCTTGATCCTCATTTTTTTCCCAACCATTATACATTCCATTATCAACCACCATTTCATATCCTAATCAAACCTATCAGCCAAAATTTATCACTATTTACCATCCACAACTACACTTTCATTTGAAGAGGGTACAAAGATAACTTATCTTGACATTTGAAGGAAATATAATCAATGACCAATGAATATCACAACAATATTATTGGCATCCAAATCTATAGCTAGTTATTAATTAAAAAACTATTCAAAAGAGGTGTGGGCTAGAAATTAACATGATTGACTATTTTGGTTGTATCATTTACTAATTAGGATGTTCATCTCCCCATCAGTAAGAATAATAAAATCAAAAACCATACCCAATACAAAAACATCCAAAACCCAAAAACCATCATCAACCAAAAACATGTACCATACCATTTCAATTTTCCATATCCTTTTACCATCATCACATTCCCTACCATTCACCATATCACTTAGAAGAAACCCTCTTACCATATCATCCTATTAGTATATCAAACTATCACTTTGCCTATCATTGATCCATTCTACCATTCTAACCTATCAACCTAACATGTTTTGATCACTACCTACCTAACCCATTTGACCTTGGTTCATCCATTGGTTTCACATTGTCAGCATGATGAATCATATCAATTTAAATAGTTGTTTAAATAAATCTAAACAAAGGAAATATTTTGGAGTGGTATGATTGAAATTTGGTAGTTTCATCCTTCATTTATTATTTCATTCTAATCATGTTTTTTTTATGTGAGCCTAATTATATCTACCTACAGGGGAAAATTAGTGTTTCACCAGTCTTTCTACTAATTATAATTGCCTATAGGAAAATTAGTATCATTGATCTAACCATCTGTATCCTAGTTATAAATTGCTATAGGAAAACTAGGGGAAACATTTGTTTATTATGCTTTGACATACCAACTAGCCATTCCTATGTCATACTATGCCACTATGCCAATTTTGCTTATTTTATTTGAATTGGCTACTACACTAAGTCAGATTCCTTCAATGAAAGGTAGAACTATTATGAACTAGGGATATTTTAGGACTATATAGGTCGTGCTAAATTCAAGTTGTGGTCATCTTAGTCGCCCCTTTTCTCTATGATCTCACCATTTTACAAGCAATTTAAAGTTTGATCCTCTTGCCATTTTGAGAGCTTGGACCATTTTGTATCTCATAATTACCAATTGGGTTGAGATGCTTCCAAAATTACAAAAACATTCACAAATTTTAAAATCCAAAAACATTTGTCTTATCTAAGCCTAGTCAGTTATCCTTGATCTACCCTAGTAGGGAAAATTCATTACTAGGATGTTTTCTATTGCTTTTATTTTTAGGCTTTATGTTTGTCTATTTGTTTTTCTATTTTTTGTTTATTTTTTGGAGTTATTATTTTTTGATTTTAGTATGTTTGCCTCGACTCAGTCCATATATGTTAATTGGGTGATTACTTATACATTATTCATGAGTCCATCCATATTCATACATCAACTTTATCATCATGATTTTTATCATTGGTGTATTTTTTTCAATTATTTATTGGATCAAGAGTCAATCCTTATGCATAATTTAGGAAATTTATCATGTTTTTTTTATATCATGAGGCATACCATTAAGTGATATAGCAAAAATCAGCTTAAGAAGTCTTACAAGAAATGGAGTGGCAGAGAAGTATCTCCTTGGTACACTTGGAAAATATTCCCTCCCATATTGATGAAATAAACACATTGACCACTCTATTTGTATCAATTCTAATTAGGATAACCATCTCCTTATTGGTAAGTACAACTGAGTCATTTCCATTGATCAATTATTACTCTTATATTCATCTCTTTCATCACTTTTTGCATCCTTTTGTTCCTAGTTTTTTGTGGCTTCTTTAGTCATTATACCAATGCATCTATGTTTTCACCTACTCATCTTTAATTTCTACAATAAATTATAACCTTGAGTTATTATTTCAATCTAACCCACTATGGCATAATCAATCAAACATATTTATCCAATCCTACTCATCTTAATGATTATAAGCACTTGTGGTAAAATCATTATTTTTTGACCCATCATCTTCTTTCATACATACAAGCCTTTGTTACTGATTATAATCTCCTTTGGTGAAATAATTACTTATTGTTTAACAAATTAATGCATGTAAGCATTTTCTCATTTGGATTAATCTCACCCATGGATTAATTGTACCTTTCTTTTTTCTTATATTTGAGGGACCATCCATCTAACATGTGATGGCCACTCACTTGAGGGGGAATCATTATAGGCTTCCTAAAAATTTATTTAGATATTTTTCTTCAATCATCATCTTCTTTCATACATAAAAGAATTTTCTTTTTATTTGAGAAGACATTATTATCCGTATAGTTTGTAACATCTTCCCAAATAGGGGGAAACTATAGACATCTAAAATTAGCCACCAATGGCTTTATACCTAACTTTAGATCAATTATTAATAATCATTGAACATCTAACCTAATAATTTATAAATGTCTAAAATTTGATTTCATAACATGCAATTAAATCAATTTGGCCCATAAATCAATTTAAAAGAGCAATTATCCAAATTAATTAAATCAAATCCTGCACAAAGATTCAAAAGCCTAAAACAGGTTGATAGCATGCAAATCCTAATAAAATCCTAATTGAATTAATCCATAAGAAATTAAATTAATTACCGAAAGGGATATCCAAAAATCAATGAATATCCTAGGAAATAATAATTACCTTTTGTGAGTTGTCATTTTTTGAAAATATCCCACCCATGCTTATTCCATTCTAATCATGACAATTTGACACCTTTTAACCCTAATAGTATTAACTAAGCTAACCAAGGTAATGATTTAGCACATTCTAGGTTGATTTCAAAGCCTATAAAAGTAAGCCTAGAGCTATTAATTTAGAGAGCTTGGAACATAGTAGAGTTATAATACATGATTTTATTCATGAATAAAATGCATAGTGTTATAATGCTAAAATCAATCCAATCCAAGCCACTTTGAGCAAACATCAAGCCAAATCCAAAGAACCATGGTGTTAAGAGGAGATGGAGATAGCCAAGCCCCATTGATGAAGACTTCTTGAGCATAATATGAGAAAGCCAACAAAGAAATTTCTTGAAGAAATAAAGGAATATAAATAAGTTATAATTTATTTTCATTTTAGTTGTGTTTTCAATTGGTTTGTTCACTAATCTCCCTGTATGATATAGGCCCAAATATGTTAGATTTTTATTATGTTCTCCTCTCTTGAGTCAAATTCTTTGATCACACATAAAATCATTATATTTTATTTTCCATAAATATTTCCCTCAAAAAATTCAAAATTAAGAAATTAAAATTTTGAAAAAAACTAATAACTTTGATGCAAAGACACTAACACATTTCCTATCAAAAGTTTTGGTTGTACATAATGCATCGATGAAATATCTAATGAACCTTTGATTAAATTATAGATTAGTGTCAAAAAATATAATTTTAATTATGTCCCCAAACATTTTAAATTAAGACATTAAAAAAAGAATTGTAAACGAATCACCAATTTAGACACTATTAGTGATGCAAAAACCTTAAAATCTACTATTAGATTTTAATAAATGGAATATAACTTTGTGTTTGGAGTTGTGATTTCATAACATGATAATTCCTAAAATAATGATCCCTATTCTCCATGAATGGAAATGGATTATGAGGAACCTTTTTGTGTCATATATACACAATCCAAGGTTGGTCCCAAGTGAATGTAACAAACATATCCTCTTTGTTCTCATCAATGAATCTTTTCAATAATCTATGGATATGATTGATCCTCAAATCCAAAAACCAAAGTGGAAATATTATTTATACTCCTTTTATATTACATACCATTTTATATATAAAAAACATACATTATAAATGTTACTTTAGGGTTATAATTTGACAATAGAGTTATTGATCGTTCTTGGTTGTTCTAATAAATAAAAAGTATTAAAACTAGTAAGAAATTATGGTGAACTTTTTTCAATATTTGTACCTTAAGATGTTTCTCATGTATCTCAATAAATTAAATTACCAAATAATCAATAAAATTTAATTTGATGCTATATGTATGTTTCTCATGTATCTCCATCAATTCAACTATGAGACAATCAAGTTAATTGAATTTCATGTTAGATGTCATTGTCCAGTGTGAAATATCAATTATGATTCTAGGACATCCTTATAATATTTAGTTTTATGCTAAGACAAATCCCTAATATGCTCAATAAGTTTTTTAATCATGTTATTATCCTTATCTTATAGGAAAACTACTATATTCCCCATTTTACATTGATATATTATCTTGAATTTGTTAATGATATGTGGCACACTCTTTTCCATACAATGAGTAATATGTTAACCTTAATTAGGAAGATTGGTTACCCTAACTATGTTTTTTAAATTTATTGGTATTATTGGATTTGGAGTCAACCATAATTTTTTATTTGACATAATTATAAATACCAATTTCATTGAATCATTACAAAAGCTAAATAATGGTAAAATGAGAAGTTTATCCAACATTTCCTCATCCACTAACTTTTAATAATTTTTTACAAAAAAATATTGAATTATTTAGGTATTACTCCATCCATAAATTATTTTGAGTGAATGGTAGATAATAAATGTACTAAATAGACATCATGCATCCTTCCATTCCAAATTCTTATTTTTATTCATTCCCCATTTCCAATTTATGTGTGTCACACAATATTTGATTTTCTCAAAATATTCCTATGACATCTACACATTTGGAATGTTCTTTTTCAATCCATAAAAATATTCCATATAAATGGATAAAATTTCTCTAATTTTTATGTTTCTAAATATTCAAATCACCAATTATGGGTTTTACTATTTTTTATATAAATTATTTCAATCTTTATATTTTTAGAATAAAGTTTTTATTTTTTTATTATCTTAGATTTTGGACTCCTGACACAAAATAATTAAAATTTAATGTGTTTAATTGTAATTAATTTTAATTTTCCTTTAAATCTTTACTTCACATTAATTTTTTAATTTAGTGCCTCAAAATGTTTTCCCTCATTTGGATGCTTGGTTTACTAACATGATATATGTAAATTTTTCTTCATTTTGGTGTTTTCCTTATTAAAAAAAGAATTATTTATTCATTATCATTCTTTTTTTAGTGTCATCCAAAGTTTCATATATTTTAATTTCCAACCCAATATTTTTGAACAATCAAGGATTTAAAGTCTTATATGTAGTTTAAACACCCACTGCATGAGTGTTATCTTAAATTGAATATGCTTTCACAACACAAATCACCTAACTAAATGTTGATCAACATGATTTAAAAATAACATGTAACAATAAATCATGTAAAAATATGTATAAATTGATCAGATTTATAACCAATAACCAAATTAGTTTTATCAAGATTACTAAAGGATTTTAATTTTTATCTTGAGAAATTCAATTCAAATAATGATTATAAGAAAAGTGAGCCTTATATTGATTGGGATAAATTTGTAAAATTTTAGTCACCCCGATTTACTTCAAATAGGATAAGATATGTGTATTTTTATCAATATTTCTTTTATAATATCTATCTTGGTCTCAAGAGCTTAGCTAAAATCTGAATAAGAGTATGGTTTACCTTTATTCAACTCAAGAAAACATTCAAAGGTAATATGTTAAATTCACTTATTAAATATACCCATAATTCAATATTAAACTTACTACATATATACCCTATTTATTATTATAACATAGAGTGAAAATTTAAAATGAAATTTTAAAAAATACTTCAAACTTTTCCAATCATAATCTTCAAAGAAATAACGAAGAATGTTTAATAATCACTAACTTATTAACTTTTAGGATTACCTCATAATAAATTTCCAAAATTTAATGTGATACTAGTGAATTAATGACACAATTATAATTTAATTAATGGCTCTATAGTTAAAATCATAAGTAAACTAGGAGTAGTTTGTTAGCTATATTCTAGGTGCCCTTATACTACGAACCTACTCCTAACACCATGTGAGTATTTCCATGCTATTTTGAGCTGATGTGTGACCTAAATTAGAAGGAAACTGGAGAGCTATAGAGGAATTTAAATGTGGGAGGCTTAACAAGTTTCATGCAAAATATTAAGGGACATGACAACCACATTTCTATCACTTTTGCCAACAATTAGAATATTAGGGTTGTCATCTCTAGAGGTAAGAATTTATCTATCACGAAAGAACTCATTGCCTCTATCACTAGTCACAACATGTATGTTTTGAATTTATTTAGAAAATAATTTGACAATGATGTAGAGGATAAAAGGCTTTTAGAGGGTTTCTTGATTAATGCCTTTAAATTTGTCAAAGCTGGTATTGTGCATTCCTCTCTCCCTACTCCTTTTGATGAGGTGGCTTGTATGTTGGTTAGGTATGTGACTTTAGAGGGTGGTTATAACACTCTACCACTTCATCATCTTAATTTTTATAAACCATTTACATAAGGGCATAAGGGTTATTCTCCCATACTATATCTTGGAATCTATGGAAGCTTGTATTCGAGAATTTTAGACACACAAAAGTGCCCTACCTCTTCATGAAGGGGTTAATTTTATTTTTCATTAGCACTACAAAATGATCTATGTTAAAATTATAGTTCACAATATTCACCCCCTTCCCCCATCTGAACCCCCTACTCAGAGAAGGATCAGGTCTAAGAATCCTAGTTTTCATTGCTCACTTCCTCCTCCTCCCAAGAGGGTGCTTAGAAGTAGTGATAAAGGCAAGGGTTTGGATCCTAGATTTCACATGGGTAAGTAAATTGTAACTTTAAATAGTATCCTTGACATGGGATAGGTTTTTATGAATTTTTTTCCTTCCCAATACATTCTCAAGGAACTTGGGCTCAAAGCTCAAATTATGCAACTTGAAGAAAGGATCAATGAGATTAGGAAGGAGGTCACACAGCTCAACAAGATTATTGATAAGGGAAATAAAAATTTGGATAAATCCTCCCATTATGAGACTAATATGGAATACATTTTCAAAATAATGAAATCTTTAGAGGGAAATATGGATCATATTAGGACCAAAAAGTTTGATCATATGGCCATACACTAGGCCATTCTAGAGTTCCTTGAGTTTTAAGTTAGGCAAGTTTGTACCCTTATCAACTTGCATTTAGGCTTGTGTAAGGGTGGAACTAAGAAGACTTATGCTCTAACCACCATTGACATGACAAACCCATCTCATACTACTACTCTCAATATATTTAATGCATTAGAGGGACTCAAGAATAGTTTCAACAAGCTCCTCAAGTGAAGCTTCCTTTTTTTGACTTTCTACATCTCTATTTTGTTGACTTGTTATTGTTTTGGTACTACTTTGGTGTTGTGAGGTTACTATTTATATGTTTTTTTGGTGTTTTTATCTGGTAGGATACTCCTTGATATTACCCTCTCTTATTTATTCTAGTTTTAGGCCTTTTTGTAGTTGTGGGGGTGGACCCCACTCATAAAAAAACCACTATTGTACTCATGCATTATCTATCTTTTGAGCCTTTTTTGGTTATGGGTTTCCTTATTTTATCTAGATTTTGAGCCTTATTTTATATTAGGTATGGTTCCTTTTAAAACCATCTACCAATAATTAAAAAAATCATAAGTAAACAAAATTAAAGTATCATGTTTTTTGTAATTAAAAGATATTTGAGATCTAGTTATATCAATTCATGCCTTTATCAAATAACCAAAACTACTCAAGTGTTATTTCCAAAATTAGTATCGTAAATCTCAAGCATAAATACTTATATTTCCCCCTAAAATAGGGTAAAATATTACTTAACCAAAATGCACTTGCCAATATACTCAACCATGTATGAGAGTAATTTAGAAAATTAATTCATTTTTATCTACTAATTTTAAATATTACAACTTAAATATGAACATACTAAACCATTATTCAACTAAATATATACAATCAATTTTTTTTTTAAAAAATCACAATGACAAGAATCATAACAACCACATATACTTAGAATATTCTAAAATATTAGTTATTTATATAACTATGATATATTGCAAGGAATAGAGTATTAATTTATAGTAACTACTTAGTATTATCAAATAATAATATCAATATAGCGTAACACAATCATCATATATACGTTCCTTGTTAATCTTTCTAAGATTAGTAAGATTTATATTAATTCACTAAGTTATTAATTTTAATACACTAGACTTAATGTTTATAATTATAATATAACTAAATTGGTAACTAATTACATTATTATATGATAATTTTAGGGTTTATAAATTAAATTAGATTACCATTCCTCAAAAGTTATTTAAATAATCACAATGGTTAATGAATGAAGTGTTACACTTCAACTTATCTTAACGACTTAATTGTAACATACGCAATAAATAAAGTCATCAATACAAAGCTCAACCCTAACCAATATCTCTTATTCATTTTTGAATCTAGGGTATTCAATTACGATAAAGAATACAATATTTATGTAAGGACATTCATATCTCTACCAATTATAAGTACAATGATGTTATGTTAATTAGTATCTCATAATCAGCTTAGAAAATATTAATGTTCACTTCATAATGAAAATTAAAATATATTCTAAAGGAAATAAATAAAAAATGATCATACTTTTAATATAACAAAGGAAGTCAAATATATTACCAACTCTTATATTTTGAAATGGACATGTCAAATTTTATAGTAACAATTCACATAGTTAATAAAAAATTTAGGGATCATACCTATGTGCAAGTTTTTATTCTAAAACAAGGTAAAATTCTTCCATATTAGTTTAATTATTTCAATAAACTAAATTCAACAATAATATCAACACAAATTCATACAACTAGTGTAATTACATAATATAAGTCACACAATACCATAGTTCTAGGTCTTTAATAGGGCATAACATAGTAAGCCCTAAAATTGATAATGATTCATTTCTTATGGCATTATTATATATATTGAAACATATTGAAACATCCAATCTAACAATTCATTCACTAATTTTAAATCTATGTATAAGTAGTTTAATAAATTATAGCCATCTACGCACTTTTGAGTGAAGAGTTTATACATAAATAGTATCCCTTAATAAGATAAAAAAAAAACATATAGATAAATTAAGTCATTATCAATCAAATTACATGGAATTCACTTGAGAAAATACATATTATAATAGCTAATAATATAAAGTCATCCTTTGGTGGATAGGTGTCTAAAGGAGTCATCATGCACAACTAAATAAATAATAATATGAATTTATTTAATGAATGCATGTCAAATTGCACTCTTTTTAAGAATCTAAGTCTATATCCAACATAAGGATTAAATACAACTATAATATGATGGTTCAAATTTCTAACATAAGTTATCATACATAAATAGTATCAATAAATTAAACTAAAACATTTAGAAAAAAGGGAATAATATAAGAGAGAAAACATAAAACATAATATAGTTCTTAGAATCAATTTCTAATAAACTATTTATAACCAAATTATTTTAAGATATATTCAAATTAACATTCAAGCAATGTCACAAGGTTTTAGCATCCATACAATATTCTATAGTGACCTAAAGTAACTAAGGGATATCATAAAAAATTGTCGTATTTAATTTATAGTATATAATTTTAAATTTTGAATAAGACATAACATGCATGTATAATAACCACAATTGAGATATAATATGAAGTAGTAAATGCTACCAAATATGTCCAACTTTATAAACAATTCATTTAAATAACACCATAACTAACATAAAAAACAATATTTACTATTTATATAGCTTGATTACATAGTAAAGTATTGTAATCACATAATAGTAAATTTAAAAATATTGACATGGTCATCAATTTGAGGGTTACACATTCTACCATAACTTAATAGTACATTGATTTCTTACATAATCCTTCTAAAAGAGAAGCTAAAATGAGTGAATATTATCTAACATTCAAGATATCCAAAAGTTTAAGACCAATATCATCATGTAGAGCTTATGATAAAAAAAGATAGAATATTACAAAACCATGTATACATAAATTGAGAGTTATACCAAATATTATATTGTAAATAATTTCAATTCCATTGAGGACCATTACATCCATTTATCCTAGGTAGTGAAGAAAGAAAAATATCTATAGTGAAATTGTCTATTGTCATCAAATAAATCCAAAAACAATATCTTTAATTATTACAAATAATAAAATAAGGGAAAATAAGTAATATGGTCCCATACATTAGTTTCCCTTACCACCCTAGTCATCCACCTAAGGATGAACCTATCTTAAAAGTAGATAAATAATGAAATACAAGCATATAAAAATAAGTGGATCAAAGAGAGACAAAATTCTTCCACTAGGATAACATAGAGAGGATACAAACAAAAGGGCATTTTAAAATATAAAAAAACATATACAAACCATAGTGAGCTCGCGATGGTCCATAGTATGTAAACCCACCATCATTGCAAGCAATACAAATGAACGTACACATTTATTATTATTCCAACCATATAAGGGAACTTAATAAGTTATTTAACCATTCCTATTATTAGTTCATTGAGGAATACACCTAGGTTTTTAATCATTCCTTTGAATATAAAGCTATCAATACACCCAAAGACATAAAGCTATAAAAAAACAAGGAGAAGAAAATAATTTCTATAGGCTATGGGAAAAAATGTTTCTTAATGAAGAAAAATAATATAAAGATTTATGAAAGGGAACAATGTGCCTTCACATAATTCCTATCTCATGGAAACCATCAACCAACACTTCATGCATAACTAAGAATTATATAAAAACAACCTTATTAAACAATTTATTATGAAAAAACTTTAGTTAGGGGAAAGAAAAAAAATTAAAAATAAGTTTCCCTCTTCTTTAATCTCAAAATATAAGTCTAAAAGTTTCCAAAAATTTATTCCATGCCATATCTTCTTGTTATATTATTTTTTTCTCTGGTGTGTACTTCCAAACTTCATAAAATGCCATATAATTCCATCCCAAACTTCCAAATAACTTAATTGAGATAAAATATGGTAATGTAGGTTGATGTTGGTAGTATTTCAATTTTATCCCCACTTCCCTCTATCATTATATCCAATCATTGCAGTTGGGTTATAACCTAGCCTCTCCTCTCCTTTCTTCCATTTTCACTCTCTTTTCCCTTCATTTTCAATTTTTCTTTCTAAATGGGTCAATCCATAGTTATTCCATTTTTTTAATAGTAAACGAAACTTTTGAATGTTTTTAATAACCATTTACTATTATAAATTAAAGTGTTTTACTATGGATTTTTATTATAGATACTAAAATATGGTATTGGGCACTTGATAATTACAATCTTGACACACATTTATCATGCATATATTGATAACATAAACAAACTCCAACATTATCCCATAAATTTGTGTTATCTTATGAGTTTACCCTTTCATTATATTGTTACACAATTATAGGAACCTCATTGTATGTTTCAAACTTGATAAATATCCTACATAATTATCTACATACCCTTAGTTATATTACTCAAGATTATGTAGGGATTTCAATATTTATGTCAAGATACTAAATTTAAATATTGTTTATAAGAAAATATACCCATATATTGATTGGGGACAATTACTGAAATGATTTTTATTAAAGGTAAAAGTGAGTTTTGAAAGAGATTCTACCTAGTACAGAAAGCCACCATAGTGACAAATTACCCAATGAACAAAACCAATCACCCTATTTTGGTTCAATTAGAATAACCATGGTAAAAGTGGGTTTTGAAAATCAATAAAATGTTAATCACCCTATTTTAGATCAATTAGGATAAGATATTTGTATATGTATATATTAAAAGTAATTTCATTAGTAAATGCAATCATTAATATAGCACAAAACAAAATCACTTACATACTAATAAACAAACTTCATAACTAATATACCTCAAAAGAGATATCTCAAGAAAGGAGGAAATCAAATGTTATATCTTGTATTATTACCAAGATGAATAATCTCCTACCTCATATTGGATGTTGCTCAAAGGATGTGGTTACAAAGGCATGCACAAGGCATGTGGGCAATTTAGTAGCACATCCCCTTGCATAGTGGATTATTTGAGTGATGGAATATGATGAGAATTAAATATTTGTGAGATGATTTAGTATAATTTTAATCACTTAAAAGTGGAAATTGGATGCTAAGAGTGTTACTTGAGTTAACCTATTCCTATATTATACCTAGAGCTTTAGAGACACTTTTCCAATCACTGTACAAACTAAAGAGCCCTATAGTCATCTGAAATACCATCCTACGACTATCTTCTCAGATCCAAACCCAATTTTCCCAACAATTTTCTACATGGACATTAGTGCCACATTTGGGACACTACATCTACATAGCACTAGTGTCCCCAACTAGGCACTACTACCCTTAGCCTTAACTCTTCCCAAAAGATATTTTTTCAAATCTGTTCCCCTCCTAAGGTTGGCCTAAGAATATTTAATTATATGCATAAGATATATACACCTATAAATACAAGTATAATGGACCTTTATTCACTAGATGGAAAAGAGATGCAAAAATATATTAAAACAAAAGACAAGTTGAGTGAAATTAAGATATTTGATCCATATTATACATACTACCATCTATAGAATCCCTAATCTTAGTTTTCAAATATTTCAAATCTCAAGAGCATTCAAGTCATCCAATTCTACTCTCATTCTATCATTCAATTGCACTTGCATTGAACACTAGGTGGGAGAACTACATCAGGCTTGATCACTCTTTGAAGTATTGGTATGTAGGAAACTCTATTAAAAATCGGGTGTTAAGGATGTCTAGCCTATATTAATAATGAACACATAATTATTTATTATTCCATACTTGCAAAGATAATTGGGTTTTATACACTAACTAGGTTTTATAGGCACAAAATAGAATTCTAAAGTTTGTGTGCACAGGAACAAAACCTAAAAACACAAGTATAGGTGATCCTAGAAAATAGGAACAATCCTATAAATGGGACACTATCACCACTTGGAGTATACTACATAAACATGACACTATTATCTAGGTGGGACACTATTTTCCATTGAGAAAACAAACGCCAAAATCTTATTGATGACACTCAGCACTATCTAGAACCCAATTTTTAGAACCAAGAACATTTGTCTATTTAATCATATTTATTACTATTTTTAAAAAGTTAAATGAGGTCAAAATTTGTAACAAATTAGAACTTAATAATTGCATATTATTTAACTAATTTTTACATCTTATCACTTTAATCAAACATAGTAATTTACATAAACTTTAAAAGGTTAATTCATTTAGTGAACTAGTATCCCAAATGTGTCAAAACATCCACCTGGTAGACTGCTAGGAAAACTAGGTTGGGATTTGAGAAGACAATCTTGGGATGATGTTTTGGCTAGCTTTACAGGTCTATGATCTACTCAATGACTGTAAAAGTGTCTCTAAGGCTGTAGGATAGGTCTAGGGCTAAACTAGGAGTAGGTTAACACAAGCAACACTCTTAACATCTAATTACCACTTTTAGCTGACTAAATTTTCCATCCTTTATGGTAGTAATAAAAAAAGGTGAAATTATTAGTATAAAGGAAAAATAAGTGTACCTAGACTTACCTTAGAAGTGGAGCCTACATAACTGAGCATGAGTATGTGAATCTAGGTCTACGTATGTTAAACATGATCCTAAGAATTGTCTTGCAATGAAACATACAAAAATAAATCCTTAAAAGATGATCAAAATTAAAAGACTATGTTGAAATGAGGTAACTAAGTAAAGCTGATTAAAGATAACATGAAAGGAATGAATACACCTCATTGGGTATGTAAACCAATACATAAACCTAGTGATAACTTGTATGTGTGAGTGTACATAGTGATCATATTATTTAATATATTAGACTAAGATGATGGCATTTTTAGTCCTTGTATAGGTATCTCAATAAATTGATCTAGTTTTTAATCCATCATTTCCCACCCCTACTCTATGGATCCCAATCTATGCATAATTTAGATAAGATTGTATGTGTGTCTAACCCTCTCATGTGGGTGGATAAATAACTCAAGTAGGCCATGACTCCATAATTTCCCACCTATGTGAAGTAGATGAATCTATAACTATACTATGTAAAGTGTTGAAATTATATACCTAAGTAAATATAATTATGTATGTTGGCTCCATGCAACTCAGGTATATTAGGTAGCTCTGGGCCACTCAAGAATACTAACCACTATATATTGAGTAAGGCATTAATCTAGACGCAACCTAGAATGTGATAGACAGTGTATACAACATAAATAATGACATGAATTTTTCCATTCCATCTAATCAACTTGTGTGTAGTCGATTATATGGAGACTATGTGTTGAATACATGCCCCCAATTGGGTATCTAAGTATATTAAATCTGAACTAAGTATGTAATAACTAAATATGTGTAACTAAAAAAATGTGGGAGTGATCATGTAGTGTATGATGCCCCTAAACTTGATAAAATAGTATGAATCTAAGTTGTAATGAATGTATCTAAGCAAAATTTAAACATAATTGCCAAACATGTCATTATATCTGTGCAAATTTTTAATGTACCTAGTGTATTGGTCTCAATAATCTAGACTATCTTGAATCTGGGGATATTCGATTTTAGCACCCTATGGCACTAGTGTCCTAATCTGTGCCTTAATGTCTACCTAGACTAAAATCTAGGTGATTTGAATTGTTGTCTAAGTCTTTATTTGTTCTTATGTCTTCACTATGTCTGGTTTCTAAAATTGAGCCTAGTGCTAAAATTTATCTATGAATAGCAAAGTAGGATCATGATCTCTATGACAAACCTAAATAACACACTTAGGGTTTTTATTATTTTCTATTTATACTCATATTTTAGATGCATGTATCTTCTAGCTTATACGATCATGATCATAATAACAAAATTAAATAAACACTTTTTGTTGTAAAATTTAATACTTTCATTTACATGTTTATTCATTTAATTTGGAATGAACTTAGAAAAGACATAAAAACATGTATGGATGATGATATATATATAAAATTAAATATATATCATATATCATATCATTTTATCTTTCACCTATATGAAATTACATTAACAATCAAATCTATACACACATAGATGATTTAGCATATAAGCTAACAACTATGCTTCAAGATTTAATGTCATATCTTATGCACAGGAAATAATATCCTTATCCTCCTCATTTCCATGAGGGTGATAGATACTTTCCATCTAACCACGTCTTTACTATCATTACTCCATAATATTAAGTAGCTTATAACACTATCATTAATCCCCCTGCTCAGCCTATTCACATCTCTTCCCTACAAGGTACATGCCTACATGTTCAAACATAAATAACTAGTATTTACACTTGTGAAACTCTATGTGATAAACTTATCAATATGATGAATATAATTAAATGTTTAAAAAATTAAAAATCAACTAATATATGAAAATATTACAACATTGGAAAATAATTTAAAACACAAAGGTCTCTAGGGCACAATAGTGTAAGTCATGTTTATACATATTCAACTAGTCAACTTGTGGCAAACAATGTTACATATCAGAACACAAAATCACAAAAAATTACATCTCAAATTTGTGATTTAAAAATAATTCAAAGTTCAAATAATATTTCAAGTGATACACTAATGGAAATGATTATGTCTAAGTTGATCAACATACCTCCTCTACACCGAATGAGGAGATCCATATATTTTTGTGCATATCATAGA
The DNA here is from genome assembly GCA_037957365.1 of Torreya grandis. Taxonomy (NCBI): domain Eukaryota; kingdom Viridiplantae; phylum Streptophyta; class Pinopsida; order Cupressales; family Taxaceae; genus Torreya; species Torreya grandis. The sequence goes on along the minus strand of JARHVA010003156.1, from coordinate 1,764,956 downwards.
ATGCATGGGAACCACACCAATTCATTTTTAGTATTGAAAAGGAAAATAAAATATATCATGGATGTAGATGAGTCACATAATGAGACATCATTCCAATAAAATATAAGGTCACATATATAAATTAAAAAAGGATCAAATATATAAATAATAAAAAATTGATTACCAAAGTATAACTCAAAGCATCAAAAGGTTCAAAAAGAAAAATCATAACAATAAATAGTATAATAAGAATAGATAAATTAGTCAAATATACCTCTCCAAAAAAGAGGCTCAACATTCAATATGGTATAATTTTAGTCACAAATATCTATAAAATTTTATTTATCATGGTCAAAGTTTGGGCAAACAGACCCAAGGCATCACTTCTCCTATTCTAGTAGTTGATAATGTTAGTAAATAAGGTTTGGAATTCATTGAAAATCCTAAGGCACATAAGTCATAGATTTATTTTATTAACGTAAAACATCTAGATACATAAGAAATATTACAAAAAGAGTAAGAGCTTCAGTTGTAAAGTCAAAATCATGGTCAATAAACAAGCATTCTCAAAACATGTTTTGTAGCAAAAGAGCCTCCACAACACCATATATCTATAATAATAACCATTTCAAAGGTAAAAAAACACAATCAATATGCCAAAGCACAACTTAGAAAGGTTAAATCTATAGTATGAGTTAATTCCATCTAACACTCTAGTTTATTAAGATTCTGATGATGAACAATACTTAGGTTCCTAATGCAAAAACATTCAACTAAAACATAGCAATCACATTGCATGAGATTTTATCATTTCTATTTTTGACATAGGTGACAAGATAGCAAGTCTCCCATGAGACACATTGGTTAGTATGGTTCCTACTCTCATAAATACTTTATTCTCTCTCTCACTCCCTGTACATAGTTTATTTCTATTTAATTTTACATAAATTATACTCCAAAAATATGAAAATAATATCCCATATCAGAATAAAATAATATTCAAATATTTGAAAAACATAAAATTTATAGATTATATGCATTTATATATTTATATTTTTACTACTTTATAGATATTTCATATTTCTAGTTATCCTAGTATAGTTAGTTTTATCATACACATATGTTTCACTTGTTCTTATCAAGTACTTGCACATTTTATACATGACTCTAGTCCACTACACTGATCTAGACTATCTATCCTACACCCATTAGGGGCATTTACATCAATTCAAGATTAAACATTTTATACATCTACCCACTTGAGGGCATATCCTACACAATTGCTATAACTAGGTTTTATCTATAAATACTATACATTCTAGTTTACACGTTGATTTAACTTAATATTGGTCATTATTACTCATTGCTTAGATTATTTACTTACTATCACTATGTTTGACTCAGTATATATGCATCCTAGATTTACATAGATTTGTACTACATAGATATACATTCTTTCATTTCTAATTTTCCCTAGATTAGACTTTATTATGTTTCCTATGCTTCTTCACTTTCAAAGGCATTTGAATATGCCATTGTTCTTTAGCTCTACATCATTTCTCTATTTTTATACCTTGGACATGTGCCCATGTCCCTTGTGTGTGATTTTTCATAATTATATATGGTATACAGAGAGGGACCCATCCCCAACACTATCTATGGAGAGTGGTGAGTCAATTCTTCTTTAATCTACACTCAAGAGTAGATCTCTAGATATATATAGGGTGTGAGATAGACCATTGCATTATAGTTATGGATAGTTATCAAGGTTAAAAAATGGATGGAAAACCATATATATAATATCTATAATGTAATGGTCTATCTCACACCCTATATATATCTAGAGATCTACTCTTGAGTGTAGATTAAAGAAGAGTTGACTAACCCCTCTCCATAGTGTTGGGGATGGGTCCCTCTCTGTCTACCATATATAAATATGAAAAATCACACACAACGTACATGGGCACATGTCCAAGGTATAAAAATAGAGAATAGATGTAGAGCTAAAGAACAATGGCATATTCAAATGCCTTTGAAAGTGAAGAAGCATAGGAAACATAATAAAGTCTAATCTAGGGAAAATTAGAAATGAAAGAATGTATATCTATGTATTACAAATCTATGTAAATCTATGATGCATATATACTGAGTCAAACATAGTGATAGTCAGTAAATAATCTGAGTAATGAGTAATAATGACCAATATCAAGTTAAATCAAAATATTTGAGAACTAGATGAGGGGAATCAAGACTCTACTCGAAAGGCAAGGGTTAGGCTTACTTGGGGTAGTGGATCTAAGCCAAATTTTCTTTTACTTGTGTATGTGGACATTTGAACATGTTCTTGTATGTCTTCATTCTTATAGTTAATGATGTGTGCCCATGTCCCTTATATTGTGGCCATTTAGCCTATATTTTGTGTGTCCGATGTGCTTGTATGTATGATTGTTTGTATGCTTCTACACCATAATACTTGTATTTTCCTATTACACACACACACACACACACACACACCATTTTTTTTATGTCATGAGGGAACTCATGTATCTAACCTTCCCACTTGGGTGTTGTGATGGACATCATGTCCTATCCTGCTAGGTAATTACTCACATTTTCTATTACACATTAATTACATATATCTTTACATCCTTTTACAATGCTAAATTACAACATACATCTTATATTACTTACTCATGCTCAGATTCTTCTACATTTTGATGTTATGTTTGTATGTTATATTGAAATATCATGTCATTCTTTAACTAACACATTTTGTAGATCTAATTATTTAGAGAGTAGTTCTTACATATATTTTACAACTACCCTCAAAAGATAGGTCATTCACAAGGTTTTGTCACTGATATTAGGATCCTAATTTTATATTCATAGATAAATATCAGCACACAAGCTCAATTTTAGAAATCAGACATTGGAAAAAATAAAGATTCAAATAATACTTCAAATAACCAAGATTCCAAACTAGGCATACATTATAACCTAGATTGAGACATTAAAACCATAGGTAAATACTATCCAATACAAGGTGATACTATCTAGCATTAGTAACTTCAAGATAGTCTAGATTATTCAGATTAGAATACACAGAGATACAGTCACAAGTTTGATTGTTATGTTTAAATTTTTCTCATATACATTCATTACAACTCAAATTTATACTAATTACTCAAATTTGGGGGCATCATGCATGGCATTATCACTCCTACATTAATTTTAGTTACATATATTTAATTATTACATAATTCAGATTTAGTATACTCAGATACCAGATTGTGGGCATGTGTGAAACACAATTTCCATATACTTAGCTCCAAACAAGTTAATCAAATGGAATAGAAAAATCCATGTCACTATCTAAATTTTATACACTTAATATCACATTATAGGTTATCACTATATTCATGCCTTACTCCACATATAGTGGATGGAATTCTTGAGTGGCACAAAGCCACCGAATATACTTGAGTAGTTGTAGAGATGACATACACAATTAGATTTACTCAGTTAAATACTTTTATCACTTTACACAATATAGTTACAGATGCATCAAATTCACACAATTGGGAACTTATGGATTAATGGCCTACTTAAGTTATTAAGAAACCCACATGAGAGGGTTAGACACTCTTATAGTCTTATCCAAGCTATTAATATATCATGATCTACTAAGTAGGGGTGGGAAATGATGGAGTCAACATTGGATTGAGTTCTTTAGTTACCCATATGAGGACTGAGTAATCCATAAAATTAGTCCAAGCTATTCAATGATATGATCACTATGTACACTCACACACATAAGTTGTCACCATGTTCATGCATTGATTTGTGTACCCAATAAGGTGCATTCATTCCTTTGTTTCTTCTCTTTAGTTAACTTTACCTAGTTGCTTCATTTTAGCACAGTCTTTTACTTTTTATCATTTATTAGGTAAGAACTTATTTTGCATGTTTCATTATAGGACATTGATTTGGATCATGTTTCACATATATACACCCAAATTCACATACTCAAACTAAAATACATGGGCTCCACTTCCAAGGTAAATCCATGTATGATTATTTTTAATTTATAATAGTCATTTCACTTTGATACATTACTATTATAAAATGGGTGGTAAATGTAATCACCTATAAATGGTAACTAGATGCTAAGAGTGTTACTTGAGTTAACCTATTCCTATATTATCCCTAGACCTATCTTAGTGCCTTAGAAACACTTTTCTAATCATTGTGTAGACTACATACCTTTATAGATAGATAAAACATAGTCCCATAATTTTCTTCTCAGATCCCAACCCATTTTTCCTAGTAGTCTTCTAGGTAGATATTAGATCCACATTTGGGACACTATATACATATGGAGCTAGTGTCCCCAATTGGGTGATACAACCCTTAACACTAAATCTTCCCAACATATACTTTTTCAAATGTGTGCCCCTCTTAAGGTCAACCTAACCATATTTTATTATTTTCACAAGCATGAGATCCCTATAAATACAAGTCTAATGGACCTCTATTCACTAGATGGAAAAGATATGCAAAAGTCTATTAAAACAAAAGATGAGTAAAATTAAGGTATTTTATTCCTATTCTACCCTACTTCTAAATACTATCATATATAGTAGACCTAAGCCCATTTTTTTAATATTTTAAAGCTCAATCACATTCATGGAATACAAGACCACTATGATTCTTGAATTCATTAGCACTTTCATCAAGCACTAGGTGGGAAAACTACATTGATCTTGATCCCTCTTCAGAGTATTGGTATGTAGGTAACTCTTCTCAAAGTAAGGCATTGAGGATGTCCAACCTATCCTATTAATGAACAAACATTATTTCTCATGCATACTTGCAAGGAGGATTAGGATTTGCACACTAAATCAAGTTTTCTAGGCATAACATAGAGTTCTATATTTTTTACATTTTGGAACAAGAATTAAAAACACAAGATCATGTGCTCTTATAAAATAGGAATAGTCCTAAAAATGGGATACTATCACCACTTTGATGACATTAAAACATGGTACTAATATTTAGGTGGGGTTCTACTATCTAGTGAGAAAGTAGACCCTAGAATCCTATTGATGACACTCAAAACTATCCATAACCTAGATTTTAAAACCAACACAATCTGCAATAGTCATTCTTCAAATAATTTTATATTTAATCATATTTTTTACTATTTTTTAAAATTTTAAAAAGGTAAAAATATATAACAAATTAACACTCAATTATTTCATATTATTTAACTAATTTAGACATCTCAACCCTTTAACCAAACATAGTAATTTACATAGCTAAACCCTAAAAGGTTAAATAAATAACTTAATTGTAATTTTAAATCTTATGAATAATAAAATGTGACCCTTCCATTTATAAATTTTGAGATCAATTATTATTTTTGATATTGGATAGAGATCAAATATGGAGAATCAACCCTACATTTAAATATGAGACTTTAATGTTATGACATGGAGTGTGTAAGATAAGTCCTTTACTTTGGTTTTAATGTGATTTCCATCTTAATTTATTTTTTACCTTGCTTTCAAACATTCCCTTTTTATTTAAATTTTTATTGGAAAATTGTTCAAGTTTAAAAAATAATAATTTCCAAGTGGGTGAGTGATGTGATAATTTTGGATTTATTGAATTATAGAAAATATGAAATGTGAATTCCATGGATTTTACCATTAGGATGAAATTAGATAATTAATTTATATTAATTATCCAATTTTATGTGATGATAATTTATGGGAATGGATTTGATCATGGAAGAAATAATTAATTGATCTGCAGGGGATGAATATTTGCTTGAATAGGGATGTTAATGCAAATATAGGACTATTTAGATCATGTAATTAGAATTTTGAAATTATACTAACATGGATTAGTAAGAGGATTAAAATAAACATGAAATGTCATATTTAAAATGTCCCCATTTTTACCCTCTTTGAATAGGTGTTTTGAGACATGATATGAGAAATAGTTTTTTCAAATAATGAAAAAGACAAAGGAATAAAATGAATAAGTGTTAGATATGATGCCCCATGAAGAGGTCAGGTGGGGATGAGGGATGTGAATGGTCTTTTGAAAAAGAGAGGAAAATGATAGAATGGAAGAATCAATGGGTGGATGATGAAGAAAAAAGAGTTGGGATGCAGGATGTGATGATGAAATTAACCCATGAGTGAGATTAACTAACCTTAGATAATTCTTGCATGTTTTAATTTACCCTAATTAGAGTGTATTTGGGAAGGATAAATCCTAAGATAATATACACACTTTGATTTTACCTAAAAAAAGTTAATTTTGGAGTGAAATATCCCAAAAAAATTAGTCTTCGATGTGGGAATGATCTATCCTAATGATGATAAAGTTGCATGCTTGATTTTACCCAAGCAGGGTGGAAGTTGTGAGCTTAAATTGGATGGATGATGATTTATTAATTAATTTGAAGTAACATATTGAGGACTTAACCTATTACATGGATTAAAGATGATATTATCATGTTAATGGATGATGTGGATTTCATAGGTTGATGTAGAAGCATGTGGTAGTGGTATAATGAATTTTCAAAAAATTAAGAAACCACTAATAATACAATATACGAGGATGCCCCCAGTAATGTGATAATTATTAGAGGATAATAAAATAATGATTGAATAATTATGTGATTATAATTGGAGAAAATTTGAATAAATTACTAAAGAATAAAGTGATGTTTGCACATGTTAATGAAGAGAATGACTGTTAGATATTGATATTTAATTACAAGAAATGGATTATAGAAATAGAAATAATAATGGAGAATAGTGGTAGTTGAGCTAACCTAAGAAACTTCATGTAACTGAACATTATGTACATAGTCTAAATGTACTTCATGTTAATGTAATTCTATATAAAAGGGTATCATATGATGAGAAATAATGAATAATAATAATGGGAATGATGGTGCCTAAGTTATCCTCATAAACTTGATGGGACTGAGCATTGATTATATAGTCTAAATAGACCTTAGGCCTTTGTAATTATCTAAAAAAAGGGAGGAATATGATGAGAAATGATGAAGAATGAGAATGGGAATGACATTTTTTTAGATGAACTTAGAAAATCCATGTGATTGATCATTGTTTACATAGTCCAAATAGACATCATGTCATTTTAGTTCTCTTAAAAAGGGTGGAATATGATGAGAAATGTTGAAGAATGAAAATGGGAATGATGGTGGCCAAGCTGACCTTAAAAACTCCATGTCACTGAGCATTACCTGACATAATACAAATAGACCTATGGCTATTTTAGTTCCCTTGGAATGGTAGGAATATGATTGGAAATGATGAGAAACAAATGTTAATATGATCTTGAAAAATGTAAAATAGGGATGTGATGAGTTGATTTGAAAATATGGTTTTTCAAGGGGATAAACTCTCAACTTAGTGTGTCTCCACATATATTTTTAAAATTGATTTTTTATGTTTCACTTGATATTATTCAATATGATATAAAACATCATGATGACTTGGTTTTCATGTGTGTAAATATTGACCCTGATATAATATAAAAATGACACAAACACACCATGATATGTAAAAACCAATATGACATTATTATCATATGTTTGATGGATGGACTCAAGTACAAGTGTATGATAGGAGGCACCATGATATGAAATAACCATGATGATATTTTTGGTTCATATGAACTAATTTAAATCACTAAAGTAAAACTAAATAAATAATCAAGCAAATAAACACACACAAACTTGAAAACAAAAGTATCAAAAAACATTTTATCATTAGTAAAGTCAAAATCCATGTGTGAATGATAAATTATATTTATATATGGATGGTTACAACAATAAATTATACATGAAATGGGTTGTATTTGGAATAATATATCCTAAAATAAGTTCCATGCTTTGATTTTACCCAATAGGGTAAAATCTACAAGCTTGGATTGATAATTTGCCCCAAATAGGGTAGATGTGGGAATGAAATATCCCAAAAAGAGCCGGATTGATGAATAAAAAATGATCAATGATTGCTAACTAGATTTTGGACAAGACAAATGTTTTTATATTTTATTTCTTTATATTTATTTTAGGTTTTTTTAGGGATTATGGTTTTTTATTATGTTTTAAGATTTGTTTAATTTTACAATGCTTTTGGATTTTTACATTTTATAATGTTTTAGATTTTTTTATTTTATGATAATTTTAGAACTTTTTGATGTTTTTTAATTTTTTACAATATATATATATATATATATACACATACATATATATATATATATACATATATATATATATACATATATATATATATATATATATACATATATATATATATATATATATACATATATATATATATATATATATATATGGGTTTTTTTAGGATGTATGTATAAGGGCTACTAGAAAAGGGAAAACATGCTCTAACATTAGGCTGGGAGATGACAATGATGAATAGATTCAGGAAGATATTGGACAAGGATGGGGGATGATTAGGGATGATGAGGTATGTTGCAACGATCTTCAAGAACAATTGCATGTGATAACCAAGTGTCCCATCCTCAAAGTGTCATTCAAAGGATTGTGTCAAGATAGTTTCAAAACAAGTCTAGAGATTTATTGCACTTCCTTATTAATGTCAAAATCAGAATAAAAGATGGGTAGACTATGATGGTTATGAGGAGGATGTAGGATGTTTAGGATGGATAAGGGATTTAATATTATTTATAATAGACATGTAAGATGAAGTATTTAGATATGATAGATAAGATGGTTTAAAATAGGAGGGATTATATGTAGAAGGGGTTGCCCCCAAGTGTTTAGGTACTTGTAGAAAACATATTATTTTACACATGATGTCAAAAAATTGGTTTTCATCATGTCACTTTCCCAATGTTCCATAAGCATGGATTTCACCACTAAATGATTTATTTATCTTTTTTTTTTTTTTTTTTTATCATGATTTTTTTCACTTTATTATCATAGCATGTAATTATTCAGGCATGCAATCCAATGATGTTTTCATGATCTTTGTTGATTTAAAAATTTGACTCTTAAAAATTGATTAGAATGTTGTCATGGCCACTATGAAGTAGGGAATTTCCAGTGAAGGTGAAGTGAAAGTCATATTGGATAGAGGATGTTTGTTAATTATGTGAAGGATTAAGAGACAAGATGTGATCATGATGCAAAGGGGGATTAGGACCAATAATATCACAATTTTTTGAGATTCATAATATTTGTCAGTTAGATGCTTAGGGTAATTTTTGTTTTATCGATTATATCTAAAATAAATGATATGGATTCATCATATGATTGTGTTGATGTAGGAGGTAAATTGATTATTTAATTTGATTAATTTTGATTTTTTTCTAATAGGTCCTCAAATAGGTTTTCACTAAGGGATTTGATCTTTTCACTTTTTGGATTTTTATTTTAATTTCCCCTAGTACCTCAAACAAGGTTTCACTATGGGAATTTGCTTTTGAATTTCCATGATTTTGAATTTTATTTCCATATATGGCCTTAAACAATGTTTCATTAGGGGATGCTACTTTTGGATTTTAATTTGTTGGATTATCCCTTAGTTCCTCAAATAAGGATTCAGTAGGGGACATGGCTTTTAGATTTTGATTGAGGAACACTTTTTATTCATTAATATGTAATGGTATTTCTTTATCTTCTTCTAGTTAGATGTTAGTCATGAGTTTTATAATTTTTTGATTATGATGGAAGAAACATGATGATAAGCGATTTTATCAATCCCAATCAATAGGTGCATGATATTGAATGCTAAGGTGGATGATGGTGGGGATGGTAATGTTGATAAAATTATTATTTGTAGAAAAGTATTCATAGGGAATATGAATAAATATTATGTCAATGTTAGATGAGGATTCCTCAAAAATCATGAAAGTATCACTAACACATTTATGTTGATTTACATATGGTTTTTTGCTGATGATTTGAGAATCCTTATGTACACATATATGGACAAGTTCAATGATTACTTTATCATGAATGGTAAGTCCTTTACCTTTGTAGTTTATTCTTTAGAGGATTTTATTTGATATATGATATTTGATGTTTTGAAATAAGTTGTGGGGGTGTCTTTATGTAACACTAAATGATTAATACCATTAAGTTTATCATATGTGTGGATGATGGATCTAATAAATGATGTGGTACCAAACTAGTATGATTTTGATGTTCATTTTTTGTAGATGTTGGTTTTATTTACATAGAAGGCACATTGATTTTTCTCTACAAGTATCATTTCCGCAAGGGGCATGTGGTTTTGAGCAATGGAATTTTAAACATATGATGTGAGATGGGGTGTTGGATTAATGGACTTATCAAATATGGAATGGTCCTAGATGGGTTGGTAAAATATGGTTTGACCAATAATGGGATGGATAAAGATAGATTGAACAATGATGGGTGATAGGTCTGGTGATGGGTTATTAAGGATTGGTTCATCGAATATGAGCCCTTCATCAAATATGGGAAAGATAATGATGGTTTGGTATTTCATAAATATGGGTGATTTGATAATTTTTATGAAGATGGGTTGGGTGTACTGACCTTGATTTATAAGTGGATGAGTTTGATTGTGATTTAGAAATGGATCTTAACATATCTCTATCTAGTGACTCTTAGACTTGAATGTACTTTATTATTTAGTAAATGATGGTCCTTGATTAGGTCCTTGTAGGAAAAAGATGTATATTTTGATTTTTTGTGGAACTAGGGCCATATTGTTGATGGATAGAATATTTATTGATTATTGTGACTCGAGGAATTTAGATTTTGGACTAGTGAATGAAGTGCCACAAAGGGATGTTAGGTGGGATAGGTATTGGCTAAGTTATAGGATTTGGTATGTCATGTATTGGGTTATGGATTTTGATGATATAATTATTTTGTGATTATTGGGGATGTTTGAATTTAGATATCATATATAAGGTGCCATTGGTCCTTGATGGGATCTGATGTAAGTTTGCTGATTTTTGGAGGTGTTGATATGGTTTGATTAGGATTTTGGATTTGGCTTGATGTTTGACGTGATGTTTTATTAGGATGTTTGATATGATTTTTTATATTTGATTAGGATTTGATTAATCTTAGATTAGATACTGATTTTTGAGGTTGGATTTTATATTGATGGGGAAAAGGATGGATGTTGTGACTTTTTCAATCCCAACTGCCAAGTGTGAGAGATTGAATAAAAATATGATGATAAGATGTGAACTTGGATATGTGATTACTTTGTAATTGATGTGACTTCATAAAAGTTGACTAGATTTAACTTGATTTTTTTTTAAAATTTGACCTGGCATTGAACTTTTAAATTTGATTTGACTTGGTCAAAGTTGAAATGATCTAACTTGGTTTGAATTTGGAATATTGACTTTAGATTTTAAATTATGTTTTTTTATTTTCATCAAAGTTGACTAGATTTGACTTTTGATGTCTAATTTGGTAAAATTTGATCATATTTGACTTTAGATTAGACTTGGTCAAATTTGACATGATGTTGACCTTTTGGATTTGACTTGATATTTTAAATCTTGTTCGACATTTAACATTGATTAGTTGATATTGGAAATTTGACTTGGTTAAAGTTAACTAGATATTGAATTTGGTTAGACTTGGTTAATGTTATTTAGATTATATGTATGAAGTTAAAATTGGTCAAATTTGACCTTGGATGTTAAATTTTGATGTTTGATGTTGGTCAAAGTAGACATGATTTGAATTTATGATGTTTGACTTTGGTCAAAGTTGACCATATTTGACTTTTAACTTCTAATTAGACTTGGTTTTCTTTACCTGATTTGATGTTTAATTTTTTTACTTGATTTCTATGTATGGGTTATTCAATAAAATTGGGTTTTAATGACACACACATAAAACATGCAAGTGACAAACTCTATGCTTAATAAATAAGGGTGTGCAAATAATATATAGCCCATGTATCTAATTAATGAAAAATTAAAATAAGTTAATATTCGATTCCACAAATAAATAGAGATTTTATGCCACTTTTAGTTTTTATTTTGCTTATAATCTGAGTGTTTCTATCAAGATCCTAGGAATGAATATTTAAGATATTTTTAAGGAAATGCAAATAATTTTAGCTAGAATTGGTACTGAATTATAGGTAAAAGGATGTTTAGGAGATATAAAAATAATTTATGGGTTTCAATCCCATTGAGTACTCCATATGTATATATAAAAGAAAATTCATTAATAAATTTAATTATTAGTATATTACAAAATAAAAGCACCTACAAAGTACAAAAAAACTTCACAAGTAATATACCTCAGAAGAGATATCTTAAGAAAGTAAGTAATCAAATCTTATACCTTGTATTATTATTAAATTACTACAAATATACCCCATTTACTCTTATAATAGAGATAAAAAATTACAAATGAAATAATAGTAATACTTTTAACTTTTCCAATTATGATCATAATTTGACTTATAAGTGTTTTGAATAGAATAAGCATAAATTAGTATTAAATCTCAAAATTTATAATTAAAAATAACTAGTTATGTTAAATAGTCACTATATTATTATCTTTTAGTATTAAATCATAATTTATTACCAAATTACAATGAGATACTATTGCCTTAATGATGCAAGTACAATATACCTAACAAAACTAGAATTAAACCCACAAGTAAACAAGATGCAATGACCTGATTTTGGTAAGAGAAGGATATTTTAAAACTAATTATATCAATTCCATCCAATAACCCAAAATAACTCAATTTATATTTGTAAATTCATCATAGTAAATTTCAAAATTCACTTGTAAGTATTTTAAACCATGTGTAAGAGTAACTTATCAAATTAATTTATTTATATAGTAATTATAAATATTCAAACTTAAATATAAAAATATTAACCCATTATTCAACCAAATAACTAATTCATGGTAAATTAGAAAAATCACATTATAACAACTACATATATTAAGAATCTTCACAAATATTAGTTCTTTCTACAACTGAGTATTATTACAAGTAATAGAGTATTACATTCTATGAACTTATTAGTATTATCAAATAATAATATTAAAATATCATAACACAATATATATATATATAGACACACACACACACACACACACACACACACACACACACCTTCCTTGTTAATATTTCCAAGATTAATAATATTTTTATTAATGTAACAAGTCATTAATTTTAATACATAAGACATAATGTATATACTTATAATATAGATCAACCAGTAAATAGTTTAATGATTGTATAATAATTTAAGGGATTCTGATTTAAACTAGATTATCAAACCTAATAAGATATTAAACCCATTACAACAATCAATGCATGGATCACTACACCTCAACTTATCTTAACTAGCTAATTAAAATAAAGTCCATCAAGAATGTCATCAATATAGAGCTCATACCTAACCAATATCTCTTATTAATTTTTGAAACTTGGATATGTTGCTAGGATAAAGAATATAATACTAGTGTAAGGAAATTAATATATATACATAGTATACGTACAATGGTGTTATGTGAATTACTATTTCATAATCAGATTAAGGAACATTAATGTTATCTTCACCATAATTAAAATTAAAAAATCTCTTAAAGGAAACCAATTAAAAATGATCATATTTTTCCTATAAAAAGGGAATTCAAATATATTACTAACTCCTTTAATTTTCAAATAAACATATCAAATTCAAGAACAATACTTCACATAGTCCATAAAATGTTAATGGCTCATATCTAAGTCTATGCTTATATTCCATAATATGGTACAATTATTCCATATTACTTTACTTAATTCAATAATATAAATACGACAATAATATAACCACTAATTCATGTAACTTCTGAGAATCACTAATATAAATCACACAATACCATAATTATGGGTATTTAACAGGGACAAACATAGTAATCCATGAAATGTATAACCATTAATTTCTTGTGGCACTATTATATATATTTAAACATAGTAAAACATGCAATCTAACTATTCATTCATTTATTTTATAAACATATACATTTATTTTAATAACGTATAGTCATATACCTACTTCATAGTCAAGGATTTATGCATAATAATTTTTACTTGATAAAATACCAAACACATTAATAAATTAAGTCATTATCAATAATACTTCATGACATTCACCTATGAATAAAAATATTACCATAGCTAATAATATGGAATCATCCATCTAGTGGATAAATGTCTAAAGAAGTCATCATGCCTAGTTAAATAAATAATAATATCAATTTAGATAATCAATACATGTAACAATGCAGTATTTATATGAGTGTAAGGTTATAACTAGCACAATGAATAAATGAAACTATATTATGATGGTTCATAGTATTTACACAAGATAACATACATACATACATAAATGTAAGAAAATAAATTGAAACAATTATTGAGAAATAAAATAACATAAGAGATAAAACATAAAATGTCATATAATTAATGGAATAAATGTATAATAAACCATTATTAACTAAATTCCTTGTTATATGTGATTCATAATGAACATCAAGACAATGCGACAAGGTTTTATAATCCCTACCATGCTCTATAGTGACCTATTAGTATTTAAGGCTATCATAAATATTTTTCCTATTCAATATATAGTACATAGTTCTAAGTGTTTAATAATACATAACATATATATAAACTAAAAAAAAATTAATTATAATATGAAGCAATAAATGCTGCTAAATATTTCCAACTTTGTAGTATAGTTCAGTCAAGTAACTCTATAACTAATAATAAATACAGTATTTATTGTTCTAACAACATGCTTACATAATAAATTATTACAACAACAAAATATTAAAATATAAAAATCCTATCATGATCATAAATACATTGTATACACATTATACCATAACTAATATTATAATAATTTTCTATTTAATGTTTTTTTTGAAAGAGAAACTACAAAAGAGTTAAATTATCTAACTTTCAAGTTATACACAAATATAAGATCAATATCACCATGTACAAGTCACGATCAAAATGAAATAGGAATTTTTTTTTTCATGGTTAGATTAATATTATATAATATAAAATTTCAATATTAAAAAACCATGTATACATCAATAGGTAATTCAAACAACTATTTTCTCAAAAACAATTTTAATGCTATTGAGAACCATTACATCCACTGCTTCTAGCTACTCAAGAAAGAAATAAAGTCTACAATTTAATTATCTATTATCATAAAATATATCCATAAAAAGTATATTTAATTTTAATATATATCAAAGGAAGAGAAAATGAGTAATATAAGCACATAAATTTGTGTCATTTAACACCCCAGCCATCCATCTAAGGATGGATCTATTTTACAAGTAGATAAAAATAAAATAAAAGTGTATGCAAGTTAATGAATCAAAGAGAGATAAATATTTATTCAACCAAAATAAACATAAAATATTAATAAAAAGTATAAAATAAAATAAAATACAAACAAACATATACATAATATAGTGATCTCATGATGGTCCATGATATGTATACCCACCATCAATGCAATCCATGTGATGATACTTAGCCATTTATTATTCTTGTATCCATCTTAGGGAACCTAAGAATTTATTTAACCATTCTTATTTTTAGGTCATTAAGGAATACACCCAAGTTTTTTTTATCATTCCTTTTAACATTTATCTATCAACACACAAAGACATAAAGCTATAGAAACACAATATGAATAATAAAATAATGTTTCTAGGCTATGGGCACAAAAAAAGTTTTTATTAGTGAATGAAAATAATATTAAGATTTATTAGAGGGAATGGTGTGCCCTAGAATAATCCCTATCTCATGAAAACCACTAGCCAGTGTTTCTTGCATAGTTAAGAAGTGTATAAAAATAAAATTAATAAAAAATTAACTATCAAATAATTTTAACTAGGAGAAAGAATAAAAATAGAAATGAAACTTAATTATTCCCCAAGCTCAAAATAAAAGTCTAAAATTTACCAAAAAAAAATGAGCCCACAACTTATCTTCTTATTTATATATAGTGTGTACTTCCAGCCTCTAAAAAACTTATGGATAATCCCATCCCAAAATTATAAATTATCCCATTAAGATAAAACAAGGTAATTTAGGTTAATTTTGGTAGTTTTTCCATTATATCCCCACATCCCTATCTCTCATTCTAGAAAAATTATGTAGGAAGGTTTTGTCCTAGCCTATCTTCATCTCTAACTTCTTCCATTTTTCATTTACATTTTCTCCTTTTCCTTCTAACCAGGTCAATCCTTGATTTTTCCATTTATTAATCATATCAAATTTTGAACATTTTAATAAGATTTTTTTATTTTCAATTCAAACGTGTGATTATGATTGGTCATTGTATATACTAAAATTTTGTATTTTATACTTAACTATCACAAGATTGACACACATTTACCTAGCATGACTTAAGCACATAAACAAAGTTCACACTTCCATGCCATATTATGAGTTTAACTCTACATTCTATTATTCTAAAACTACACAAACTTCACTATATGTTTAAAACTTGTTAAATATCCTGCACAAATTTATCTATACCCTTAATATAGTCCTCTTATACATAGGTTGGTTTAGTAAAATTCAATAAAATCACTAATTGATAAATATTTGAAACTTAAAATTAACCATTACTTATAAATGGTCAGCTCTAACCATTTTTTATCAATATTACAAGTTGATATTAACCTAAACTAGTCGGAACTAACCCTCTCTAAAAAATTGTAATTTTTTAAAAACAAACCTTTCCTTAAGTTTAACCCATTTTCCTAGTGTGTTAGTGGTGTGATAAATTACCCAATTTGACTCATATATATAGATAAATGTCCCATTCAAAAGTTACTTGTCACTTATTTAGTATGCATATATACACTATTTCAATTTGATAAAATATTCCCTATTATTCACAAATTTTGAATCTATCACTATAAGTAGTCACAATCTAAGTATGAAGCACATTAAAACTAAGTCAAATAAATAATCATCAAGTATAAAATTCAAATCAGTAGTTGCATGCATATAGTAAAGGATAGAAATTAAATAATCACACTAGGTGGGTGAACTACATGTGGGTTGATTTCTATCCTTATAGAAAAAATTATGTAGGTAGTGGTTAATCATAAAATAGGGTTGGTTTGGGTCAAATCATTCCATTACACTTTCTTGGGTTTTATAGGTTTCTATCCCTCACAATCACACTTAAGATTTTAAGGTGAAGGAGAATAATTTTTGGAGTTGTGTAAATCATCAAGATTTAGGATCTTACATAGATTAATTACTTAGATAGGCTAAGTTCAATGTACAATCATATTATTTCATTTTTGCATAGGATAATATCAACTACCCCAAGATAATATCTATTGGTGATATTGACTAGATCAACAAATCTAATCCTACATAAAAATGTATGGTTCTAGATTTTGATGAATCACAAGAATACTTTTATTTAATATCCACTTCTAAAATAAATTGAAAGTTAGATACTCCACCAAAAATATAAGTACTCATCCCATTGTTTTACTTATAGTATTTATCATGACTTATCAAATCATTGCAATTAGTTTCATTCTTTTACATTTAGATGTATGATTGAATGTCATATCTATAAGTCTAAATTATACTAATTTTTTTTGTTATATTAGGGATTTAAAAACCAAATTAGAGTAAAACATATTGGTGAACTTGTAGACATATCTAACCATGCCAAAACTCTAGGTGTCACTTAGGGAGTCATCCTTCCAAGGTTTTAGAATTTTTGTCCTTTCATTTTTTATTTCCATGCATCAAACATATTTTCACCTTTCAAAGGTTTCATATTTTATTTACAATCTCCATAAAATAAAAAATATTTTTACCTTTGACCCTATATCTTCATTAGTATTTCATCCATATAGGGTTTGGGATTTTGGCTTTATGATTTTAGCTAAAACCAATTTATTTAGATAAATGTTAAGTATATAGATGTCCCTGACCCAAAAATAAAAATTTAATTAAAAAAAATAACCTAGTTTAATGGTCTTACCATCAAGGCATATAGCCAACTTATTACCAACTTACTAAAAAATAATCAGCTTTATAGACAAAATTATTCAAATAGAGTACCCAAAATTACTTATCTCAACCTTCTTAGTTCTATAATGAGAACTGATAGTCTTGGGTGGAGAGCTAGGAATAATATGACCTTTTTTTCCTAATTCTAACCACCTTCCATTCTTTAGCATTACCTATTTTATCAAAATCTAAATTTAACACACCCCTCCCTTATTTAGGTATGTCTCTTAATAAATCACTCTTATTTACATTATTACCACTAAAACTAACTAATTTAACCCCCTATGATGGTTTTAATATCATTTATACCTTTTCTAAACTCTTTTCCAATATAATATTTGAAATCACTCCTAATGAATGATCCAAATTTCTAAGCACAAAAACAACAAGATGCTTCTCACGAACTTCCTTTCCCAAAGAACATTCAAGTTTATGCATAGATTTTTGGTAAGAAGCAAAGAGATGACTGATCTAAAATTAATTCTTACATCTAAAGGTAATTCCCTCATAGTTTAGGGTTTGAAACCAACACCTATCTTTCACTTTTAGCTCAATCCCATTAGGAAGAGATTGAGAGATGTCTAAACTTACCAAAATCCTAGAAAATGTAGTGTAAGAAAATTTTAGTGAAGAAGAATCAATTTCCAATAAATCACTTAGCATAGATCTAATAATAGAAAGACTAGATTTAGACCAAAACTAAAGAGGAAGATACAGTAGCCTCACCCAAACTGGATGCAGAGAAAGATTTTCTATCAAAAGGTTAAAATCTATAGTACAAGGTTTCATGAGTAGAAGATGATTTTCACAACTCCATTTTTTATTCTAGAAAACCTTATTACAGTCCTCCAAAAAATCAAAAGTCACAATAAAAAACCTTTGGTATATGGATAAACTTACATATTGCCTTCCAACAATAGTCTCTAGGATGCCTAAAACCATTGGTGAATACAAGAAAGAGAAAGCCAAAACCTATAAAAATGGCATACCAAACCCCTCTTTGTAAAACATTCTTCACCTTATAGAATATCCTCTATAGATTTATTTTCAAAATTGACAATAGTAGTTTTATTTTTTAGAACCCTAACTTAATCCATAGATTCATCAAAAACCCTAGTAGAATGGCTTGCCAATTTATTAGGTAAAGATAATTGTCTTAAATCCCATGAGTGACCCTTCCATTCTACCAAAATTACAAATGCATCACTAGTCTTAGGCAAATATTGTGTCCCCCAAAAGGCTTCCACCACTAAAAACGTACCATTCTACCCCTATCATGCCAACTTACCAGCTTGCAACTCGAAACCATTCTCTAAGAACAACTCTGCCCTATATTCCACCATCATCGAGGAAGGAAGCATGTTAGATGCCCTATTCAAAACCATAATTTGGTAAACTTAAGCTTGTGTCAGCTATATAAAAAATTGGAATAAGCTTATTACTCAAAGATCAAAAGATTACAATATTAACATTAAAATTTTTACAACCCATTTTTATTATTCCCTAATAATACACATTAATCATGACCATATTGAATGAACATTATTTGTTAACACAAGTAATGAAGGTAATACTTTCATATTTTCTTACATGAATAATTCATCTTATTGTATTCAAATATTTAAGTAAATGAGTTAACAATATCAATTATAATATATTATTGTTGGTGGTTTATTTGGAAAAATAACTTAGGGAAGATGGAGAGTTATCAAACCTCTTATAAAAGGAGGTTGGAGGATATTACTAGGTTTTATATCTTACATTTCATGGTATATTGGGTAAATAAGTACACCAAATACCTAGAAAATATAGATCTTAGGGAAATATTTAGACCTTATAGCAAGAGAGGCTAGATAGTTCTCATACTAATTAAGATAGTGTGCCAAAAGACCCATGAACAATTAATAAGCCTAAAAATAATAATGAACAATACAAAGCCTTATTCATAAATGAGTTACCTTTATTTCACCACTAGATGATAGGGGGAATGAATGACCTCATTTAGTTTCCCTACCATAGATTATGAATTTCTTACTATACACCCTATTGATGGACTTATCATGAATATTGGAACTAATAATAACCATCTCATAAATAGTAAAGATCAACTAGATATCATGGATGATTAAGAATTAACTTAATGTATTAACATGAATCCACATCATATTGTTGAAATACTATGTGTTACATCATGATTTCCTCACTAAACTTGATTTTCTCATTAAACAAATATTAATGTGGTTAATCTTGTTTAATTAATATTATAACAAACTATTTTAATTTATAATAATGTATGGACATACATATAATGATTATTTTATGTTAATAATTACTTTTTGGTTATTTGCGCATGATTTTCATATGTATGTGGATTATGCTCATTCATTATAATTATGTTTTAGTAGTATTTTTATTAACTATCAGTATTAAATGCTAACTATCATTTAAATTTGTGATGTGGGTGAAGGAGATAATCCAATATATATAGATATGGAGGGAGAGTATGATTAATATATATTATTATCACTTATCCATTAATAATGCAAAACATAATCTTACACACTCATCTCTGCAAATTACCTAGTTCTAAAAGTTACTTGTTTTCCTGTCTTTACACCTTTGGTTTCAAAAATATTTATCTCTACCTTCAATCACTCTATAATATATTTTTACTATTCATTACTTTAGGGATTATTTCACTCTATCACCTACAATATCCATAAAAAAATATCTTTATAACATACCCTATTTTATTCCTTAGATAGAGTATCCTAGTAACCTTTTTTTGGATTTTACTTATTATACAGACATATGCAATCTCATTTTGATAAAATAAAGTTATTTAAAAATACCCTCTATCTAATAATATCTCTCCATGAACTTTCATGTTCTAACTCAACTCTTGGGTCACACTTTTGGGCCCTTTTTGGGCTTTGTTTAGGCCTATTAGGTCTTTCTATCCCTTTCACACACACAATCAATTATAAACATATGATTCCATATTAAAATGAATAAAAACCTTCAAAATCATATTTTAGGCATTAAAAACTATATAATCACCAAATTTGAGCACATTTCACTAGGTAAAACTCCCAAAAATCAACATTTTATTATGAAACCCTATTTTAGGGTTTTGGTAGACTGTATAAGCCCAAAAAGGATTAAAATTATATTTAAAGATTTAAAAGGATTTTAAAATTAATATTATCATTTAATAGGGTTTATTTTAATTCTATACACCTATTTTAACCCATAACCACCTCCTAGATGTCTTTATTTTACCACTTCTAAAACATACTAAGTTTGACTGTAGGATTGTAGTTGAGTATACAATCTGCTTACAAGTCTGAGTGTCATATTTTATGAAATATGTACTAAAATAAATTTGTATTCACATCAAGATACTTAATAAAATTTAAAAATTTCTATCTAATTTATATATGTACTCATTCAACCTTTACATACTACTTCCTTGTGTACATACAAACTTAGTCTTCTTTATCACATGAAACATATTGTTTGTGTTGATTTACTCATCATATATTTAGAAAAAAAATGAAATATAGTGTGTAAATATGATTAAATAAATATTAGGTAAAATTAACAATTAAAAATACATTCCAAACATCTACCAACATAATCTTCCCTTAAAAACTCATACTTCCTCTCGTCGTTCAAAACACATAATGTAGGGTTTTACACAAAGTTTGCAAGATGAATTTTTACATAGGAATTATATCCAATAAAAAAATTATTTATCATCCTTCATAAAAATGTATTAAAACTTATAACCTCACATGAAACTAAAAATTCATGTCATGATTATATCTTTCTTTATTACTTAGTTATACATAACCAATGTCTTTGCATATGCATAGGATTAGGGTCTACAACTTTAGTTTTCAAGAACACAAAAACTTTTCATTCAATTTCTTGGGGTTCATCAAATCTCCCCCTTATAATAAAAACCCTCAAATTGACTCTCACATAGCAATTTATAAGCATTTTTAAGTTATGTAATTACTGTAATTGACTTTCAACTCCCTCAAAGAAGTTGGGAGAGTGGTAACTACCTTACCCTCTAACACGGGCGTAAAGATGACTAATCATATGTGTCAAGTATATATTAAAACACCCTTGACCCATTTTTATAGCCTAAACTCAGAAATTTCAACATTTAAACTTCTTTAGAGAAGGTTGAAGTCTTCAAACCTTGGCATGAGAGTGTGAAAATTCAAAGCAAGGAATTTGGTGGGAAAAGGCAAATATGACTCCAATTCAAATTTGACATAGATCTAGAACCTAATATTGATTCCTATAGACTTAAAATTACTATGATTACTTACTAATGTCTCAAAACATTTGAAATATATTAATATTTACAAAGGGTAGTGATGTTCCTTCATTAGAGTGTCATCAAGGAGGGTGCTACAAATGATTATGTTGGAGGTGGAGAGATTCGATAGGGAACCTTACACACATCATGTAGTAAAAATAAATGCATGACTGTTTATGAGTGAATAGTTATACATATCTATAATTTTAGTGTTTTTGGCTATTTCATGCTTAATCATGTTGATTGGTTTTTGATCCATGATTAGATGTTATTTTGTTCATGTTTGCAATTTCTACTATTCTCTATGATTATCATGTTGTTACCATTATATAATATTATAGCCATATATGTCTTTTATATGAGTTTACTTGTGAATTGTTGACTAAATGAATTCATAAATGTATTCATCTATAATAATTCAATAGAAAAGTATGATTATAAAATATTTATAAATGACATTGAAATAAATTACATTTGTAGTTTATTTAAATTGATTTTATTAACATTATCTAATGTAGATCCTAGGTGAAGGTGACTATTTTGGTGCCTATGATGACATGGTTTTTGAATACCTGAGGGATTATAATAGGTATGAAAACTTTATGTTTACTAATGGTCAAAATTGTGGTATGAACTCAAATTATGAAAAATAATTATTATGTTTATTGGAAAAAGCTTTTATCAACCCTAATTTGGGGAGACACAATTATGTTTTTCTTAGTTGATACATGCAAACTTGAAAGATTTAGTTTGATTACAAGTTGAGAGGATATAATAAGGTAAATATGTTGTTTTATTTGTTGATGTTGAAATTGGTTAGGCATGCTGGGAATTTTTTGTGTTATGGCAAGTTATTTTTGATAATTTACGGATTGAAAAGGGTTCATCATGAAATTAGGGGTTTTAGGTGGCATGTAGATGACTATGGAAATAATAAAATATAATGGGGTTTTTGGGATAGAAGAGGTCATGATCAATAGAGAGGAGATAGAATAAATATGACTCTTATTTTCATCTAAAGGAGAATATATATATCAAGGGAACTCAAGAGGTAGGGATTGTTCTTTGATTTAACTTAAATTTATATGTTGATGTTATATAGTTCTTTTTTGAAATGAGTATAGGGTTTTCTTTTAAAACTATGGGTTTAGAATTTAAATCCTTATGAAGAATCAAGGATTTGACTCTGTGGGAGGATTGATCTTCCCATAGAATCAAATAAATGATCTAAATCAGGTATAACATGAATGTTGGAGGTTAGGTTTAATGGTGGAAATGAGTTTATTTTGTGTAAAATTATTACATGACTATGCGGTATGTTTCATTCAAATGTCAAGAGGATTGTGTGTTATTTTTATTTTCCATATGGTTGTGTATGATTAAATAGAAAATTAATAAGAGACATTATTATGGTTAAATATTCATTGGGTTTTTGGAACATAAACTAGGTTTTTGTGATTATTTTATGTCTATAAAATTTGTTTCGTTATTACATTTAAATGACTATATGTTTTAGCCTGAATGGAACTATTGGGGTGAAAATTTATTACCAAGTTAGTTAGGGTATTAAGAATGAATTGGGGGTTTCAATTTAACTCTAGTTAAATAAATGATTGTGTATAAAATAGATTATTAGTTTACTTTGTGTAATTTATTTGAATATATATAATAGGAATAAGATTGTTTTTATGGGATAATTACGAGTGTTGGTAATTTGTATGGTTTGTGGGTCTGGAAATTTAGTCCATAGAAGTGAAAACCAATATAGTTGAGTTTAATATTTGTGAGACTATTTAATGGGAAGAATGAGTTAGTTAAATTACATTATAACTACTGATTTGATATTAAACACAAGTTTGGTATGCATAAAATGATTGAGTTTGTTAATTTGTTATAAGTTTATATAATGGATTTGTTATTTTGTATGAACAAATTAGTTGTATTGATTATTGTTGATTATTAGATAATAATTTGGCTAAGTAATATAAATTATCAATAGATGTTTCCATTGTCTTAAATATATATGCAAAGTAGTATATAGACAAAGACATAAGTTATGAATTAAAAATTTTCATAATGTTAAATGATAGTGTGTAAAATTATTAGATGAATTATTAAAATATGTTTAATAAGATGTGTTAGATGTATAAATAATGACTTGGCTTAAACATTTATGAAAATTATTATAGTTGAAATTTATTGGGGATATGGATGTTTAATTTAGGGGTCAAATTTGTGTTGAATAGATTCTAATGCGCTACATGATAAAATATTTCACATAATGGATTTGTTATTTTGTATGAACAAATTAGTTGTATTGATTATTGTTGATTATTAGATAATAGTTTGGCTAAGTAATATAAATTATCAATATATGTTTCCATTGTCTTAAATATATATGCAAAGTAGTATATAGACAAAGACATAAGTTATGAATTAAAATTTTTCATAATGTTAAATGATAGTGTGTAAAATTATTAGATGAATGATTAAAATAT
>JARHVA010003156.1:1562500-1735000 GCA_037957365.1 Torreya grandis | reverse complement strand
TCCTATCTCAATGTTCATTATGAGATTAAAACCCCAAATTGGATGTGAGGTAGATGTACATGGACCATCTATGATGAATCAGGTCTTTGAGAAGGCATTTAAATATGAGTCAAAACTAAAGTCTCTTGATCAAGTTAGAGAGAAGTTTGAGAAGAAGTTTGGAGGTTCCAAACCTACTATTATAAATAAGAAATGGAAAAGGAATAAAAATTCTGAGAATCAAATCATGAATTAAAATGAAAAATTTAATAACTTCTTAAGTATAAAGAAAGTGTATGGTGGGTTCAAGCTTGGTTTCATGGGGAACCGACAATCAGAAAGGAAATAAACACCCAGTAGTTGTTTCATCTATGGGGGTGATAAATATTCTAGGGAATGCACTCAAGGAAATTTTGAAGGTAAAGCTAGGTTTATTATGCATAAAGGAAGCTTTCAACAAATAATCCATGCAATTTTTAACAACCATTAGGCTAATTTTCAAGTTTCACCTATTGAGGTTGTAGGTAATATTTTTGGTAACCCATTTCCATTTTAATTGACATTAGAGATACAAAATGTTTTATTTATTTGAAAATGCTATTTAACTTATCTATGAAATTTGGTTTAATGGCAAATGAATGGTCAGTGTAATATGGGAATGAATTTAAAGTCAAACTTGATATGTTCTTAGTAGAAGCTGAGATTGAATTGCCTGAATTCACATCAATAATAGATATTTATAAAACACTACTAAGATCATATGATGTAATCCTAGGGGTAAATTGTCTTTTTAATCATTAAGCTAAGGTAGATTATTATCTTCAAAAATTATAATGTGAGGATAATTTTAGTAATCAGACTCATATTTAGGGGGAGAAAATGGATTTAAAACATAGGAAAATTTTTATAATTCAACTTAAGAAGGCTCATAAGAAAGGATGTCAGACATTTATTGTTAAAATAAATGGAATGGAGGAATATAAGTAATCATCCATTTGGGATTATCCATTTATTAAGAAATTTTAGGATGTGTTTTTAGAGGATTTATTGTGATTAGGACCCTAGTGAGAGTTTTATTTCTTAATTAACACAATACTTGGTTTAGAACCACAATCCAAGGCACCTTAAAGGATGACCAAAAAATAATTGGTTGAGTTGAAATATCAACTATAGGATTTTTTATCTAAAAGGTTGATTTGATCAAGTGTGTCATTATGCGGTACACCACTAGTATTTATTAAAATGAAGGATGGTAATCTTCACATGTTTATTGATTACAATATGTTGAACAAAGAGTTAATTAAATATAGATATATGTTAACTTGTATTGATGATCTATTTTATCAAATGTTTGGGGAAAATATTTTATCTAAGATAGATCTCCAAGTGGGATATCACCAACTAAGAATTTGAGAAGAATATATTCCCAAAACAATGTTTAAAACTAGGTACAAACACTGTGAATTTAAAGTGTTGCCTTTTGGGTTAACAAATGATCTAACAAAATTCATGACTCTCATCAATAGTGTGTTTATGGATTATATAAACCACTTTGTGTTATTTTTTTGGATGATATCCTCATTTATTTCGAGAATGAGGAAGAACATCTATAACATCTAGAGTTGGTTTTACAAGATTTATAGAAGCACAAACTTTATGGCAAGTTGAAAATGTGTGTTTTTATAGAGGAAAGTGAAATATTTGGTACCCATTATCTTTGTAGATTGAATTTCAATTAATCTAGCAAAGATAAGAGCCCTAATAGAGTGGGTATCACCTAAAAAAGTGCATGATGAGAGAATTTTTATGGGATTAGATGGATATTACAAAAATTTTGTTCTAAATTTATTGAAAATAGCTAACCCAATTACCTCTCTTTAGTGGAATAATCATATTTTTATAGTTGAACAAGTGAAAAAAATATTTTAGGAGATAAAAATGAGGCTTACTTTAGCACATGTGCTAAGATTTCCTGATCCTAATGGTCAGCTCTTAGTAATCATTGATGCATGTAGGGATGGTCTTAGAGGAGTTCTTATGCAAGATGGCGAAGTTTTAGTATATGAGTCTAGAAATCTTAAGCCATATGAGGTAAATTATGACCCATGTGATCTGTAACTTACTATAATAGTGCATGCCTTACAAGTTTGGATGTATTATCTATTAGGGAATCCATTTGATATCAAGACTTAAAACATAGGACTCAAGTATATTTTTACCTAATTGAACCTGAATACTCATCAAAGACATTGGTTATAATTCTTATTTGACTATGATTTTATATTAGCTACATCAAGGGCAAGGACAATAAATTTATTGATTCCCTAAGTCATAGAAGGTACATAATAGCTTTGGCTACTATCAAGAGTAATTTTCATGTTTAAGTTATTAAATTCTCCCCTGGATATGAATTCCATCAGTAAACTAAGAAAGCTTTATTATAGGATGCTAATAACCCTAAATTTAAAGGATGCAAGTTGGATAATGAAGGTCTCTTGAGGTATAATGGTAGAATACATGTACTTGTTAGAGAGAATTTGAGGGGCACAGTGCTAAAATAATTTTACAATGCCCCTTATTCAAATCATCTTGGAGTGACTAAGCTCATGAATAAGATAAAACCTCTCTATTTATGGAATGGAATTAAAAATTATGTAGTGTATTATGTGCCACATTATTTATAGTGTCAACTATGAAGGAAAAACATGTGCATCTGGAAGGATTATTATATCCTCATGATATACTAGAATGGAAGTGGTAAGTAATTAGTATGTATTTTTTCCAAGGTTTACCATTATCATAGAACCATCATGATAGGATCTTGGTAGTAGTTAAAAAACTAAGGTAGCTCACTTCATACCAAATAATTTGACTGATGATTCACCAATACATATGAAAATATTCATGAAAGAGGTGTAATGATTACATGGTTTTTTAGATAAGATAATTTATGATCAAGATATGAAAATGACATCTATATTTTGGTTGACTCTAAATTTATATTTGGGCACATAGTTGAACTTTAGTATTTCATATCATCCAAAAATAGGTGGACAAACCAAGATAGTAAATCAGGTTTTAAATTTTCTTATTTTAATGTGTTGCATGGATCAATAATACAAGTGGGAAGAGTAAATTTCACTGGTATGGTTTGATTATAATAAATCTTACTAAATATATTTAAACATGTCTCCATTTAAAGCATTTTATGGGAGGAATCAAACACCAATCTATTGGGACAAACTTGAAGATAGGGTAGTATTTGTACATGAAATACTTGTAGAAATGGAGGAGTAGGTCAAGTAAATTAGACAAAGGCTAGATGAGGCCAACACTATCTAGAAACGTTATGTTGATTTGAAAATTATAGAAAGATAATTTTGTGTTGGTGATAAATTATTTCTATATGTTAAGCCTCAAAAGAGATTGATTAGGTTTTGAAAATTAGTTTACCTCACCACTAGATTTAGATATATTGCATAATGTTTTTCATGTGTCCTATCTCAAAAATTATGTAGCCAATCTTTATCATCTATTGGATTCAAATGCTTTACAATTTTTAGATCTTGAGGTGGTCACAATAGAACCAATCAAAATAATTAACACACAAACATAGTTTGCATAATAGGGAAGTCTAATAATATAAGATCTATTGGGATAAATATTCTGAGGATAGTGCCACTTGAGAGGACTATGGTGAGTTCAATAGGTTGTTTCCATATTTATTTGTTTAATTAATTTACTAATGTTATTTGATTTGATACTACGTGTTTTTTACTTTTATAACTTTGGTTTCAAATAAGTGACATCAGGATGATGAGCAGTTATAGGGTGAAGGATGTTACATCTTAATTTCCTCACTAAAATTGATTTTCTCATTAAAAAAATATTAATGGGGTTAATGTTTCTTAATTAATATTGTAAATAAAAATTATCATTTATGCTAATGTATGGAAAAACATATAATTATTATTTTTTGTGACTCATTACTTGTTGGTTAGTTGTACATGAGTTTTGTATGTGTGTGAATTATGCTCATTTAGTATTACTATTCTTTAGAAACATTTTAATTGATTATCCTTATTACAAGATAACTATCATTTACATTTTTTAGGTAGATATAGGAGATATTCCAATCTCTAGATAGATATTGAGGAAGAGTAGCATTAGGGAGGGTGCTAGAGATGATTATGTTAGAGGTAGAGAGATTCTATAGGGAACCCTACACACACCATGTAGTATAAATAAATGCATGAATGTTTATGATTGAATAGTTATATATTGCTCTAATTTTAGGGTTTTTGGATATTTCATGATTGATTGGTTTTTTTAATCTATGATTAGTTGTTATTTTGGTCACGTTTTGCAATGGTTACTAATATCTATGATTATGATGTTATTCCCATTGTGTAATATTATAGTTATATATCTCTTTTAGCTAACTTTACTTATGAATTGCTATTTGCATGACTCCATACAAGCATGTACCCATAAGCATTTTATAGAAAAAGTATTTTTATAAAAGATTTATAAATATCATTAAAATAAATTACATTTGTAGTTTAAATAAATCAATTATATAAACATTAGCTAACATATATCCTAGGTGAAGGTGACTATTATGCTACCTATGGTTACATGGTTTTGGAATACCTAAAGGGTTAAACTAGGTATGAAACTTTATGTTTAATAATTCTTAAAATTGTGACATGTATTCAAATTATTAAAAATAATAATTATGTTTATTTATAAATAATTTTTTCAACCTTAATTTGGGGAGACATCATTATATTTTTATCAGTCAAGATATGTAACCTTGAAAGATTCAGGGTTTAACTATGAGTTGAGAGGAGATAATAAGGTAACTATGTTGTTATGGTGGTTAACGCTATAAGTTGTTAGTTATGATTGTTATTCTTCATGTTATGGCAAGTCATTCTTGGGAATTTATGTATGGATAAGGGTTCACCATGAAATTATGTGTTTTAAGTGGCATGTAGACATCTACGGAAATAATAAAATATGATGGGATTTTTGGAATAAAATAGGTCATGGTCGATAGAGAGGAGATCAAATAAAAAGGGACTCTTATTCACAACCGAAGGAAAAACTTATAACAGGGGAATTTAATAAGTATGGATTGTTCTTTAATTTACTCTAAAATTCTATGTTGATATTATATAATTATTTTTTAAAATGAGTATAGGATTTTCTCTTAAAGTAGTGGTTTTAGAATATAAATCCTTGTGAAGAATCATGTATTCAACTCTATGGGAAGAAGGTCCTTCCCATCAAATCGAATCAATGACTTGACTTAGGTATAACATGAACGTGGGTGGTTAGGTTTAATGGTAGAAATGAGTTTCTTTTGTTTAAAATTATTACATGATTGTTTTTTATATTTCATTCAAATGTCAATAGGATCGTGCGTTATTTTTTTCCATACACGTGTATGAGTAAATAGGGAATGGCTTAAAGACATTCTTATGGTTAAATGTTCTTTAGGTTTTTGGAATGTAAACATGGTTTTTGTGATTATTATATGGTTAATGATATTTATTTCATTATTACATTTAAATGGATGTATGTTTTAGTTTGAATGGAATGACTAGGGTTAACATTGGTTACCAATTTATTTAGGGTATTATGAATGAACTGGGGGTTTCCAATTTAACTTGTGTAAAATATATGAATGTGTATAAAATGGATTATTAGCTGACCATGTGTAATTTAGTTAAATATATACAAGAATAATATTATTTTTATGGGATAATTGTGAGTGTTTCTTAGTCGTATAGTTCATAGGTTTGGACATTTAGTCCATGACACTTAAAAATAATATAGCTGATTTTATTGTTCATGAGAGTGTCTGATGGGAATAATTGCTTAGTTAAATTAAATTATAACTACTAAGTTGATATTAACTTTAGGTTTGGTATGCATAAAATGATTGAGTTTGTTAATTGTGATAAGGTTTTACAATGGATTTACTATTTTGTATTAATAAATTGGTTGTGTTGATTATTATTGAGTATTAGATAATGGCTTAGATGGGTAATATAAATTATTACTGTAGGTTTCCATTATCTTGAATATATATATACAAAGTAATATATAGACAAGGACAAATGTTATGAATTGAATTGTTTCGTAATGTTAAAGGTTGTGTGTAATATTATTAGATGAATGATTGAACTATATTTAATTGGTTGTGTTAGATGTATGGACAATGGTTGGGCTTAAACATTTATAAAAATAATTATTATTGAATTGTATTGGGAACATGGATGTTTAATGTAGGGGTTAAATTTATGTTGAATAGATTCCATTGAGTCAATGTACTATATGGTACACAACATAATATTTCACATTTAGAGTTTTATATTTTAAAGAATTTAATTGGGACATTAGGTGCTGAATGGTGTTAATGTGAGTTATATTTTGGTTTAAAATTGAGTTAATGTTTTATTAATTTGGGAGCTTAGGATGAAAGATTAAATTATATATATATATATATATATATATATATATATATATTTAAACTTTAAAAATATATATAAATATAAGTGGACATACATAGTATAGATGTATATGTGGATAATTTAGCACATACATAGATGTTTTGATAGTGTATGAATGTGTCCATATGAAAATTGTGATGTATTTCATTGATTTATAACATGATAAATTGGTTCTTAATTGGATGGAAGCTAATTAATTACTGATTAGAAAAAATAAATGTTGTGGATGTTATATTTTTTTAATATCTTTGGATTAAATTTGAAATTCTTGAATTATTTTAATTTTATTACAATAACTATAAAATGGGGTATTTTAAAATAAAATTGGTAAATATTTAACTATTATAAATATTGTTATTAATTAACTTACTTGTAACATTTCCTTATTTGAAATAGATTGTAGGTTGTATTGGAACTTAATAAATATGACAAGTTTTATTTTGTTGTTATAAAGCATGTGATTATTTCATTCGGTTTCCTTTGACTTTAAATATTGTGGTTTTAGATTTAATCTATATGATGATTCTGTGGAATATTTTATATGGATTAAATGGTAAATTTTGGGTATTGATAACACTAAATAAATAATTATGTGAAAAGTTTCTCATGCATTTATTTATAATCCTTAATACATGGAATATATGAATTTTGAATGAGTGTGTGTTCGTGAATATGATTGGTCTATGTGATCATTAAACTATATGAAAACTTTTTTCAAGGTAATGTTTATAGTTAAATATTATCATTTTACCTATTTGATTAATATGCATGTATGCATGATATCATGTTAGAATAAAATTATTTATGATATTCTACATATGATGAATATATTAAAACACATGGGTCTTGTTGACTTCTCAATACCTATACCATTATTATCTACTCATATTTGAAGGGGCATCCATTCCCTAGTTGGGAAATTATGTGGGCGATTTATGGTCCATGGTTGGTGTGTAAAATCACTCTGATGATGTTCTCCCTATCCTCCAATAGTCAATTGATAGATAATTTTACTCATGATTACATTTTGTATATATTGGTGAGGTTGTGATAGTCAGTTGTTTTGTGAAACTATATATATATATATATATATATATATATATATATATATATATACACACACACACACACACACATATATATATATACATATATATATATATATATATATATACATATATATATATATATATATATACATATATATATATATATATACATATATATATATATATACATACATATATATATACATATATATATATATATATATATATATATGTATGTATGTATGTATGTATGTATATATATATATATATAGACACACACACACACACACACACACACACACACACACACACACACATACATACATATTTATATACATATACATACATGTATGTGTGTGTGTGTGTGTACACATATATATGTGTGTGTGTGTGTGTGTGTGTGTGTGTGTATTCGCTCTGATCTAAAATTTTGTATTATTGTACTTTGATAACTAGCAATTGGCTTCTCTTATTTTATAATTTTATTATATAAACTTCAAATAATTATCTAAGATAATATTCAATAGATATAGAATTTATAATGGATTGAATTTTAAATACTACTTAATTTTGTTATTTTGATCATTATATAAATTAATCATAACTATTTATTTAAATAAGATGCATTTATTTAAAGATCAAATATCTTATCTTATTTGATAATAATCTAGTTTAGATTGCTAAAGTAACAAACATTACCTTTTACTAGGTTAAACATAGTGGGGTTTTAACACTATATATATAAAGAGATGAGTAGAAAAATTTGTCCCAAGCTAGCACATTAGGTGTTCAAACCTCTACAACTAATCCTATCTCTAATCCTACACTTCCAATGGCCTATGTGACATAGACGTAAGATGTTGGGATAATTCAATTCATCCTATAGGTTTCCATACTTTCTCATACATAGACAACCTTTACCCCTTCCATCATGATTACGCATGTTCCATGACCAACCTTTCCTATTACACAATCCCTTGAGCATATTATTACATATCTACACACTAAGGTATTATAGTTATATCAAGGTGCATCTAGGTCTAAACAATCCATGGATTAATAAACCTTATTTCGTAACCCATCATCACATTAAATAGTAGAATATATTTTACCAATAGACTTTGTGTCTCCTAATATTACATTATAAGAAGGTAAATTGGATACCAAAAAACACCTTATATCAATCCATGTAGCGTGCTTAGATTATGCATACAATGTCAACTATTGACATTCTTATTTATAATAAGTCTCAAGGTCCATACATTAGAATGGTTATATGATATCCATATTTATTCCATATGAGCATTTAACCCCTTGTTAGACTAAATCATAGCATATTTTTCCATCAACACTGAGTATAAGTTATCCTATGCACAAATTTATAAACTCAAGAAAGGATCTAATGAACCAATTAAAAATTATGCACTTTGGTACCATCATATTTTTACACCCTACACCCCCATTTTTCCATAGGAAAATGAGGACCCACTTTTTTTAAACTATGGTCTTGACTTTGAGTCTCTCTTCTTTATGTTTATGAAAAATATGGAATAAGATTTATCATTGGCCTTTTTTTGTAATTTATAAAAATGGCATTGGTATTATGATCATGGGCTCATTCTTTCTATTGGGCTTATTCTGTTGGGTTTTATATCTTCAAGCTTATCTTTATCAAACTTGTGAAAATTATCTCTGTCAGGTTTTATGTCTTTAGGCTTATCTTTATCTGACTTGTGTAAATTTTCTATGTTATGTTTCATGTCTTTAGCTTATCTTTTTCCAAGATTTTGTCTTCAAAATGTTTATTCTAAAAGAATTGGTCTTCAGGTTGATTATGTTGGACAATTTTTTTCATGAAGTTTACCTATAGTATTCACCTAAGCCAATTGAATTCCTTCATACATTTTGTCTAGGATATTTCTCCATTTGGGAATTTTGTCCAGGATAGCTCTTGGGACAAATTTTAGGCTTTAAATATTTCCCTTTTATTGGTGTTGTAAAAATATTATAAGTGATTGTGTGGGATATACTTTGGTAATTTATATTTCCCCTTTCATAGATAGAGGGAAAGATCTAAATAATTATTGGTAAAAAATGTAAAAAAGTATTTTTTAAATTGAATTATAAAATATAAATAACATTAATGGTTACAATTAATATTTTTATACATGAATATTTTTTTATTTATATGCATGTGATATTATAGTCCCTTTTCTAATATCTCTTTGCATATGGTACATTTTATAATATTCTACAGTGACATATATAATGAAATAACATATATAAAAAAATATATAGAAATAACATATTATTATGAATGGATATTTGTCGTATCTGATTTTTTAAAATAATAATAATAATAATAATAATAATAATAAGCATTCCACACCATTCCCCTTAAAACATCCCTTCAAACATTTTATCTAAAATAAATCCTCTAACAAATTTCCTTTATCCTTATGGACCTACCCCTCAGCCTTAACCCACCTACCCTTCAAACTTTTTGAAAGTGCCCTTTAACCTTTTGAAAGTATCCTTTAGTAATTTTGTCTTGGGCCCTTTTCTTGATGAAATGACCCTTTAGATATTTTGTCATTGGATTTTTTTTTAATGCAAAAATTTTGAAACAATTCCCCACAACAATCTTGCTAATATATTTTTTCCAAAACAATGATGCCAAAGGCACATACCCTTTAGATTTATGTAACCTAGCCTTCAAGAATTTTTCCTTGGACCTTCTCCCTATCAAAAAATTACCTTATGACCTAGACCATTTGATCTTTTTTTCCATGAAGTAGATCTTTCAAAAATTTTACACCTAAACTTTGGATTTCTTGAAATGACCATTTAGACAATTTGAGTGACCCTTTGTCCCTTTTTGAAATAACTACCTACCCTTTGTAACTTTGCCTCAGCCACTTATCCTTCAATACTTTGTCTTGGACCCATTATTTTACTACACCTACCCTTCATGACTTTTATCCCAGGCCCTTTACCCTCTGGAACTTACCCTTCTAGATAATTATCATAGGCATTTTACCGTATAGACTTTCCCTTTGGCATTTTGAATAGCACTTTGACCTTTTTGAAGGAGATCCTTTAGGACTTTTGTCATGGATGAAACTTCGTAAAAAGTAGAGCCTTTGGATTTTTTATCAATAAAAATAACTCTTCCAAATAATTTCTTCAAAAAACTTCCCAATAAAATGGGTCTTCGAGGAAATTATTATGGACATTTTTTCCAAAACAATTCCCCCAATAGAATTAGCCTATGGACATTTTCCTAAAAAAAATTTCCTGATGAATGCCATACTACCAAGAAAAATACTAGCCCTTGTTATACTTAGTTGAATAAAAGGTGAAAATACTTCCCATTAATAGTATGAGACCCCACCAACTTGAACTAACAAAGTTTGAATTATGAAAAAAATATAAGAAAAGTGAACATTACAAATTTATTACACATGAACTACTATTCAATTCAAAATTCCTTATATTTGATACACAACCATCAAAATATTCATTACTTTATAACAAACTTTCATTTGAAGTCTCTTACTATCCTATGCATTGAATAATGCTAGATAGTCCCTACAAAGAGAATTGTGAGTAAACAGTGATCAAACTAGAGTAAAATTGAGAAAACAACATACATAGCACCTAAAAAGAAATTATAAGTAGCATAGAGAATTAAAAAAAATTGCATATACATCTATGACATTCAAGGGAGAAAATCCACCATCACCATATTAAATCAAATATTCTTTAGAGTTCATGGATACAATGTTTGATTCTACCATATTCTAAAATAGATACACCAACTATTTAGAGTTATAAGACATAGTTGATTATTTGGACATGGCTTCAAAGGAGGATAAGATGAAACTCACTAATAGGGTATTTTTCCAAGAATTATTGGCTTTAAAATGCCAAAGGTTACATTTTTATACCACCAAGCTAGAGGTGATGCCATGTGGCAACATCCTATAAGATTAATTTCTATCAAGATATCATAGGATTATCTCCTTCATTACTCTAGAAATAACATAGTTATCACATGCCTTTTAGGACCTAATTTCCCATGATATCTATCTTTGAGCATACTTTATGCTTATTTTGAAAATCATACATTAATGTAGTTCAATGTAGAGATATCAATTCAGAAGGTACTCTCTTCATGGTTTCTCCTAGACCAAACAATCACATGGAAAGGAAAGAAGTCAAAGGGAGTTATTTTTATCAACAAGTTTAGAATGGGGATATGCATTATCATGGCTCTCTTGAGAAATAATTATGGTATGCCAAGTATTCCTTTTGTTAATCTAGACTGGGTGCCATTGTTATACATGATGCTCACCCATGATTATATGTATGCCTTAGGGAAAATAATCATTTTATATCTAAGATAATGGAAAATTCATAAAGACAAGTATCCCATGATTTTGGGTAATTTATTAAGATGTATTATTTTATAGATGTTGTTATTTAAACTTTTTACAAATACCTTAGGTAATTGTGGACTCTAGCCATAAACTATATCAAAAATATAATTTGTGACCACTACCAATTTATGTACATATATACCAACACCAAGAATATGGCTGGAATAGTAGAGGATGTATATCTATAGGTATGGTAAACCATTCATGGGTTGTCCGTGCCTATAATTAGACCAAATATTATAAATAACTTAGGTGATAAAGTGGATTACTTCCTCTATTTTTAATTCATAGTCATAATGATTTGGGGAATAAGGTTAATCCTCTGTGTCTCCCAAAATATGTCCTAGATAAATTGGTAGAGCCAAAAATTAATTTTCAATTATGGTGGACTAGTAAGGAAGACCTATCCAGGTAGAAGAAATATTTTTACTTTGTCCACCATATAAAAATTGGGAGAATGGTACACATAATAAGGAAGCATTTTGGAGAAGTGGGAGGCTAGATAAGGAGCTATAGTTTCCCCATGCTTCCACATAGAGACTAATATCCACATGGGTTTATTTATAAGCATTTATAGGGGCTTGATATCTATTACAGCCATGTTCCCTCTTCTTATGATTTTTTATTTTTAAATTCAAATAATGATGAAGATGTTTTAGAGAGGGAAAGAGTTGTTGGAATGAAGGAAGACCATTTGATAATGATCTAAGAGGGCCCCTTATTTACTATAAGAGAACTGGATGGCAAGAAGGTTTTATATAAGGGATTGGAGAATTCTAAGTTTTGGAGGGGATAGTCCAAAAATAAATACAAGGACCAGGTATGTTCCTCATCTCAAGGACTCCCTATGAAATTAAATCTCAAGAATGTGAAGAAAAATCCTAGACTACTTGAACTTAGTTCTAGCATGGGAGCATAGGCAAGTGACCCCATCAATTGAAATTTTGATGACGAGGAGAAAAAATAAGAGCAACCCATTATAAGTGACATTTTAGTGACTAATGTTATACCCTAGGTTGAAATTTGATACATCTATTAAGATAGTAACATAAGAGGCAATGACATCTACCCATGAAGGATCCCCCACATAGCTAAAGACCCTTATGGTTTACATAAATAAGACTAGGACTCCAATAGAAAGTCCCATAGTGGAATCATCACAAGGCTTGCTTGCTACACCTCCACACTCATTACTATCATAAGGAGAGGTTGTGATAATTAAAGATAATTTTCATAAATTTGATGAAGAAGTAGAACTAGAAATAGCTAAGTCTATGAGCCTTCAAATGCATCTTGTATTACCCCATTCCCTAGGTACTCAACCCTTCATAAATGGTCCTTTATCTTCTATGATAATTTTAGGATGTGTTTCCATTTCTTTTATGTTGAGGATAGACTCAGTAAAAGGGCCTACTTCTAGCTCCATTGATCCCTTCACCACCACTTCCATTAATATACTCTCCACTTCCATCCCACTCACCATGCCAACCTCCTTTGTCCCTTCTGGCACTTCCACGATCAGATCCTTAAAAAATAAGGTGTCTATAAAGGTACATAATACATTGGCCACTCCACAACTCCATGTCCAGTCCACACAAATCACCCTTCCAATGTTGTCCATCACCTATATAAAATAAAATATTATGATAAGTTCTATTAGGGGAAGCAAGGCTAAACCCCAATTTATAATAGTCCATCCACACCCTCAATTTGAAGGAATGGATTGATCTAAGATTATATGGACTAACCTATGTGATGTACTTTTTAGTTCTAAAAAAAATAGCCATAAGTAAAGGAGGTTAAGGAAGAGGTTGTTGCTACAACCTCAGATGTTTCATAATTGGAGATTCATTCATGGGTCATAGACTTGAGAAGTAAGGCTTCCCAAATTCTTAGCTTCAAAATCACCACACTTCCCTCTATCTCCACTATATTTGACCCCCCATTTGGTAGTATACAAAGGGAGAATAAGAGGAAGATAGAAGATGATAAGGGCATAGAGATAATTCTTTAGGAAATACATGAATTATTATCCCTCACTAAGAAGCAAAATAGATAGCTTGAGTAATATCCTTACATTGAAAATCTTATAGAGATAGACCAAGCCCATAAGGATGCTATAATATCCATCTATGAGTGAATGGATATGGCTTGAAAAGAGCTAGAGGCCCAAGTTGAATAGTTGAAGGAGTAGACAAAGACTATATATATCCCTATAGGTACAAAAGCTAAGGTGTATTAAGTAGCTTCTTGACGTTATAATTATTTGGAGGAAATGAAATTTATGAATGTTGAAATTGACCCTCATGTAAATAATGCCAACCAATTTTATAATTCATTGAAATATTGTAGTGGTAAATTGAAGATGTTAGTTTCATATATAGGCAAGTCATTGCATAGTCATCTAGACTTAATGATAACACTAGAGGCATTCTGGTCTAGTTCTTTGTTTTCTTGTTTTCTTCCTATGTCTAAGGTCATGCCAGATCTCTATTTTTTTGGGTTGTGACCGGTTGTCATTCCGGTGGTTTCAGGTCCATTTAAAACCTGTTTTTGCTACTTCCTTGTAGTAGTTTTTAGACTTTGTCTGTGTTTTGGTTGCTCTATTTTTTTTCCTTGTACTAGGGTTTTGGGGCCCCTTGAAAACCTGCTTTTACCATAATCTAAAACACTAGAGGCATCCAATGCCTTGAACTTAGTTTTCATAAGGTAGGAAGAAGCAAAGGAGTAGATATAATTATTTGGGGCCCTAATAACCAAATATCAAGCACATGAGGCCCAAATCCTCTATACTTTTCATGATTTGAAGTTGTTAAAGGTGAAGGATGCCACAAGAAAATTGATCAGTATGATCCATTTTGATAAACTCATTCAAGAAGTGGTATATGGCTTCAATTAAAGTTTACAAGGCTTAGCGCTAGAAGAGATAGAGTCGAAGTTGATTGTGGATAGAAAGAAAGTTACGGAGGTGAAAATTTATAATAATAAATTTTAGATGACCAAATATGAGCATGAAAAACTCCTTAGTCAAGTTAAAATAATACATTGACCACCTTTGTTGA
Organism: Torreya grandis; assembly: GCA_037957365.1. Taxonomy (NCBI): domain Eukaryota; kingdom Viridiplantae; phylum Streptophyta; class Pinopsida; order Cupressales; family Taxaceae; genus Torreya; species Torreya grandis. The sequence continues at coordinate 1,719,947 of JARHVA010003156.1, read as the reverse complement.
ACTTGAAAATTATATGAAATTAGCATATTGTGGCATATACATTTTATCAAGAGAATGAGGCCAAGAAAAATCAAGTTTATGGTGATGCATCAACATATACAAATTTAATAATACTAATACCACAACTCCTACATTAACTAAAGTACATGAAATGCTTCACATAATGAAGCTTTGATAGGCTAAAATTTTGTACATGTACAATTTTGTAACGGTGCATAGTTTCCTTGTAGTTCAATATTTTTATTGTAAAATTGACTTTATATTTTGTACACATGCACACATTTCATGGACTTGAAAAGGTCAACTTATTTAATTGATAACTATAAGATTTATCTTATATTGTTTTGACTATACTTAGAACTCATGTTCTAATTACCACATGTAAACACTTTGGATGAACCTGGAGGATGAGGTGACCCCTTCCCCAAGCCTATTCAAATGTTTGTAATCCAACTTGGATTTTTGTTAGAGAATTTTTAATATAAGAACAACATCAATTTTTATCATCAGTAAATGTGTTTATGTATTTTATTTCTGATTTCTATATAATTAGTTGTTACTTTTTTTGGTTCTATGTTTCAATAATCCTTAGTGTAAAATAGATGCAAATGGATTCTTGTTTATACTAATTGATGTGCTGATATGCCATGTACAACAACTATTGAAGGCTTGGTAAATATATTGATTGAAATAATTAATTTCAAATTGATTCATAATTTTGATTGTGCATGAGTGATTTTTTGATGTACTTTTTCTATGTGTGCAACAATTACCTCAGACACTTCACTAGCCCAAGCCATAATATCCTAATTAAAGGTGTACAACAACTGACCTAAAAGAAGAAACCTTTTTCTAAGTCTTCTGAATTTCCAACATCATTATTTCCTTAGATTTTTTAGTTGTGTCTAATTGTGCATGTGTAATTACTACTAGTAATAGGTGTAGGTTCTAAGAGTACTTATCCTTTTGAGAAATCAACCAAGGAATTGATTCTTGAAAAGAACAAAAGATTTCTTTTCTACCTTACCTTTCCCTCCTGTTTGAGTTTTTTTTAGACCTACCCACTTTATATTAACAATCAACCACCCATTTAACTCATATAGAGATTCACTACCTTTTAAGAACCACACCTCTATCCAAAAAACTTGTCAACAACTTATATACCTATAACTCATGCCTTGGAGTGGATTTTATGTCCATTGAGATTCTATAATTTTAGAGGCTACCTCATTACATTATGGTGTGTATAAAACCCACATCAACAATCTCACTAGCTTTAGAAGGAGGGATGCACCCTAGATAATAGTAGTTATTCTTTACATAGATTTACACTAGAGTCACCTAGGAAAGTGACTAGATCCAATTCTTAGTCTAGTTTTCTAGTCTCACCCTTATCAAATCAAAGGATACCAAGAACTATGACAACAACCCAAATTCATAATAATCCTACTCTAGTAGGGAACCCCTTATCCATAAACAAATATTTACCTATTAATTATCTAATGGATCAAAAATAGATCTGGTTAGTTGGATCTGTTATTATCATCCCAAGGGATGTGAGTGACTTACCTTAGAATCTTGAAAACTACTTGCCTTCCTTTTCTCCTTCAATAATAAGGACAATAGAGGAACATATCAAATCAATTAAAGATAATTTAAAGCTAATGAATGTCATAGATGCAGATGTTACACATAAATTATTCCCTTTTACTTTAATGGATGTTGCTTGTGATTGGTATTTAAATCTAATGTAAAATTCCATCACTTCTTGGCAAGAATGTCATGTAGATTTTCTTGTGTAATTTGGATAGGTCACCAATCTTGGTTTGGTATACCAAGACTTCACTAGCATGAAGAGGGAGCCTAATTATCCCATCTATGGTTTCAATGTAATATGGTATAATATATACAACTAGTTAACACCAAGATATAAACTAGAGGTGTTATTAGCATTGGAAATGTACAAGAACACCTTGGACTCTATCACTACCTTGTTCTTGAGAAAATAAATTATGGTTAACACTTTGGCATTTGCATTCAATGAGTCTATCATTATATATATATATATATATATATATATATATATATATATATATATCAATCCTTAGACACCTATAATTCGTAATGTCAATAATGGTTTTATAACACTAAATATGGTACCACACATGGAGCAAAATGTTCTCATATTCAATCAAAATGAATTATACACACCGCCTTTGTTGACACATACAAAACATTCAAATTTTGGCTACATGAACAATCGTGCAATAGGTAATGGTTATCATTGAAACCAATAAGTGGTTACACTTCCCAATATTATTTTAGAAGGTATGGATTCTACAAAGGTGGAACTAATTTCTATTTAGAAGATGGTTCAAAAGATGAGTAATGATTTCTTGAATATGCAAAGGAAGATGGGTAATACAAATGTCCCAATTGAAAACATAACACTAGATTCCAGAGACATAATAGACCATTCAAAAATCCTAAATAACTTAACAAGATTCTATAGATCAACATAACATAGATGAATCTTCCCAATTGGTGAATAATTCATAATACTTCATAGAATGGTGAGCTCAATTACATTGAATTTTGTGTAATATTTAAATTATTTCAAAGAAAGGTGGTTAGACAAGATGAGATGCATAATTTGCATAAACATTATCTAGATCCTGTCTCTTCCAACACTTTTATGTTCTTCAAATATCATGAGTTTCCCTTCCAAAGTAAAGATGACAATGAACTAGAACAAAATATGTATGAAGTTCATGATTTCAAATATTTTCAAAGAGGTGCATACACCCTATGGAATAATTATCCACTTACTAAATTGACTCCTCCAAATACCATGGTGATTCCTCCTAATACTAAAGAAGACAAAAATCCATCCCCTCTAAAGGGGAATGATCAGTTTTAGAACAAGGAGAGAGCAAGAAAAGGAGGATAAAATATTGTGTAAGATATGAAGAGGATAAATTCAAATATAAATCTTCATGAGTTATCTCAGATTACTGAACAAAATGATCTACTCTATAAGTCTATTACTAAAAAAATTCTTATAGAGAAAATGAAAACATTCATAGATAAATGGAAAGCATCTAACACTAATATCATCTATAAGGACAAGTTAAAAGTCCAACCCTTCCTACTAACTATCCAAGATTTTGATAAGAACATTAATAATTATTTAGTTACTTCTAGAGCTTATGTAGCTATCATGCCTACATCCATATGTCAAAATCTTGGTTTAATGCCAATCCCTTCAAAGAGGATAGTTTCATAACTAGATAAGACAATCATCCCCATAGTTGGTAAACTAACCAATGTGTTCATTTAAGTAATATCTAAATTGTAAGTTTAGATGACCATTGATATCATGGTGGTAGACATACCCAAAGGCTATGGTCTGTTGTTGAGCATGGATTGGTCCAAAACACTCAACGGATATCTCTCTATAGGTTTTTATCATCTCTAGCTACCATGCAAAGGAGTTACAAATCAAATTAAAATTGATAAAGAGCTAAAAATGAAGTATTCCATTATATAATACAATGTCAAGAATGAAAAGGTAAAGTATGAGTCTCCTAGCCTTGATATTCATACTTTTACCACTCAAAATAAAGTACAAATATAGAGCCTAAAGGTTCTAATTGGCTATGGACTTTACACTTTTATGGTGTTAGACCCATGCAAGGATTAGTCATGGTAATTGAGTTGATTGATCCATAAGGTAAAAACTTATTGCTAGCATACATATTGAAATTTTCATGCACTAAAAAAAGAGCTAAGTATGAGGCTTTAGTTCTAGGACTATAGTTTTCACTCAAGAATAATGTGAAGAAAATATAAGTGTTTGGAAATTTAGATCTAGTGGTCAATCAAGTTAGGAATAAATACCAATGCAAGATATCTTATTTAAAGAGATACAAACATAAAGTGTGGGACTCGATTAAAAGCTTCAAATATTTCAACATAATAGCACTTTCTAGATAGCAAAATTAGATCGTTGATTCATTATCTATTGTTTCTACTAATCTAGAGCCACTACAAGAATCTAAGGTAAAAATTATTCAATTAAATTGGTACCTTTCCCTTTTATTCTAGATAACATAGATAATTTCTAGGTCTTTGATGATGATCAATAGATTATTCAAATTTTAACCAATTTAGGGGAGTTCAAATCTCAAATCATCGATGACAAGGACATTAATCACCTCTATCAAGATGAATTAGATAAAGAGTACATTCTTCATCTTGAATAGAATTAAATTACAACTCCCTTGGTCTCCTTGAAGAGATCATTTGACAGAGAGCCTCAAGCTCCATAACTTAGGTAGCCCAAGGTCAATGAATATGAATTTGAAATATAAAATATAAGAGATGAGCATAGCTCAAGTTATGTGAATATTTGCTTCATCTTCACCCCAAAAGATAGATAGTGAGTGAAGGATTTAATCACCTGATATATGGATGTCATTACCTCAACATATGAATATTTGAAAGTATATGACCTAAAAATCATTACTCATATGATTCCTTTGAATCTATATTATAAACCATTTATATAGAGGCAAAGATTAGTCAATTCTATTTTGGAGCCTCTCATTTAGAGAGAAGTAGAGAAGTTTTTTAATGCAAAAATCATCTTCCTAGTATGACATTTTACTTGGATGGCCAATTTGGTCTTAGTAAGAAATAATAATGGTGAGATTAGATTATGTTTGGATTTTAAAAATTTGAATGTTTATTTTGAAAAGGAAAATTATCCTCTACCTTCTCTAAATGAGGCTATACAAATAGTAAGTGGTTTTTAAATGATGTCCTTCTTAGATGGATTTTTAGGATACAATCAGGTACTAGTGAAATCTAAGGATATGATGAAGATGGAATTTACCATGAAGAGGAGAATTTATGCATATAAGAGGATGGATTTTGGCTTAATAAATAAAATAGCTACATTTCAACATTTCATGGATCACACATTAAAAGGACTGATAGGAAAATGCATAATCATCTACATGGATGATCTTATAATATTTTAAAATAATATGAAAGACGACATAAGTCATCTATAGTCCATATTCAAAATAAGTAGAAGGTTTAGTGTTTCATTAAACCTATAGAAGAGAATATTTAGAGTGATTGAAGACAAGATTTTAAGGCATATCATCACCAAATATGGGATTACCATTAATCTAGATAGAATTCAAGTGATCTCAAAAATTTAGCCACCAAAAAATAAGAAGGATCTTATATCATTCTCTAGGAAGATTAACATCATAAGGAAGTTCATCTTGGGATTTGTAGAAACTATTAGACCTATGAAATCCATGCTCAATAAGGATGACAAAATAGATTGGACAACTGAAGCCCAAAAGTCCTTCCAAGATATTAAAAATGTTATATCACAAGCTCTAGTACTGATCAGTCTAGATTTTATGAAAGATTTTTATTTATACTCGTTCACTTCAGAGCATATGATTTTTGTTGTCATAATGTAGAAGAAATGAATATATTGATCATCTAATTGCATTCATGAGCACAAATCTAAAAGATGCAAAGCTTAGATATTCTATGATTGAAAAATAGATTTTTGAGCTTATTAAGGTAGTAAAGAAGCTTTGACATTATATCTTAAGGAATAAAACCTTTGACATCATTCTTGATCCTATTGTCAAGCTCAATATTTCATTGAATGAGCTAGGATAATGTTGAGGTAAATGGATGACCAAGCTAAAATAATTCAACATCAAGATCAAGCCTACAAATATCATTTATGGCTAGGGCATTATTTAGCTCAAGACTAAACCAGATCCTTATATCATAGTTGAAGAGTTATGTGAAGCTCATGTATCTAGAATATAATGTTATACTAATATAATATAGTATTTACTTACAAGAACTTGTTCCCTAGAGCTCAATAGAGAGAGAATAATATCTTTGAGGCTCAAAGTTTCTCATTACATGATCAAGAAGGGAGTCCTTTATAGAAGAAATTATGAAGGTATTTAGTTTAGGTGTATATCTATACAAGAAGCTAAATAAATCCTAGATAACTTGCATCAAAATATTGATAGTGGTCATCCTTTTGGAAATACCATAGCCCATAAAATATTAATAATGGGATACTATTGGCCAACAAATTTTTAATATGCTCACGCTTATGTGAGAACATGAAATGAATGCCAATCTCTAGCCAAGAGAAAAGTAAATGTAACAATGCCATTATATCTAGTTATTAAAGGAAGGCCATTTATGTAGTTGGGTTTAGAATTCATTGGTGTCATCAACCCAAATTCCTAAGTGGGCTATAAATTCATGATTACTACCACAAACTATTACACTAGATGGATTGAAGTCATGGCCACAAATAATTCTAGAGCATAAGACATGATTTGCTTCTTAGAGGAACACATAACAACTAGATTTGGCATGCCCATTTTTTTATTGTGTGATAATGGAAAATATTTTATATCATTAGAATTTATTTAATGGGAATATGATAACCAAATTATTATCAGGTCATCTTCCAGCTATTACCCTCAGGGAAATAGGCTAGTAGAATCAATAAACAAGAATTTGATCAATCGAATTAAGAAATTAGTAGAATACCAGCCCAAGGACTAGCATAATTTATTTAATTGTGATATTTGTTCAGATCATATTATACTTAAGAAATAAATTAAATCTTCACCCTATCTATTGGTATATAGATGCAAGCTTGTATTCTTAATTATGCTAAAATTACTCACTTATCAGTTTATGTAAGACTACATGAAACTGAGTGATAAATCATAATCAATATTTATATACTTAATATAAATCAAATATTTGAGGACTAATGCCTTATAAACATTTATTAAACAATAGGATTTGGTCAAGAGATGATTTGATAAAATAGTAAAGGTTAATGCATTCAAGATTTTAGATCTAGTGTTACTTTGGGACAAATCCCATGAGAAGAAAGGATAACATGAAAAGTTTACCCCACTATGTATTAAACCATACCAAATGTTAGATATCATGGGAAATAATGTGTTTCCTCTAAATTATCTCCAAGGCAACTATCTTACATATCTAGTCAATGAATAGTTCTTGAAGCACTACTTCAGGGTTGTGCCATCTAAGGATATTATTGATTGATGAAGTATGAATGAATGTAGATATAAGATTAGATTAGATTTACCACTTTATTATATCCAAATAAAGTGGGAAATATAATCTTATCTAACCAAGTTAAAATCCAAATCAACTAAGCTTATGACTTATAGTAAAAATGGAAAACTTAAAAATCTTGAGACTTTGGAACTAGTTTATAGATTAGGTGTATTTCCATGTTTTTGAGTCTTTAGGATGAAGTTAGGTAGTCATGGACTATTTTGAATGGTGTCATAATTGAATAATTTTACCATGCATGTGGAATTTGATATCAAATTACTTCATATAAATTTATAAATTATTCTTATTTTATTGGATCAAATGCACTTATCACATTAAATACCTATTAGAAGTGACAATTCTGGGTTTAGGTGTTGTTGAAAGTGATGTTATATTAATAATTTTTTTTATAATTATACCAACTCACTAGGTTTCTATTTCTTCTCTTTTCCATTCAAGAACAAAAGAAAATAAAAGAAGAAAGCACCAATATGTTCAAAAGAGATTTTTTTTTGAAACAAATAAAAAGGCACACATTATGAAATAAGGTCAATATATCAGGCATCATGATAAAAAATAATAATTGAAAAATGGAAAAGGATCCCAAGGTATCTCTATTAGGGCTATGAATGCTTGGCTGATAGTAGAGCAATGCTTGAGCTTCCCTTATTTTTGAACTTTAAGAGATACTAGGACAAAACCTACAACCTCATCAAAGCCTTTGAAAAAATCATCACAACAAGGGTTAAATAAAATACATGTTTGACACATATAGATCCAAGAAATTAGATGGAAAGTATGTTGTGTGAATGAACTTAGGACTCTATTTCATGTCTCTAATTTAACTATTCTTCTATGACACATTTGATGATTGATTTAAAATTTAAAACTAGAGTTTTGGGTTCTTTAATACTCAAGGGTATCCCCATTGTGAATCACCATTTGTTTTACCCAACACCCCCTTTTTCCATAGGGAAATTGGGACCCACTTTTTGTAGACTATGGTCTTGAATTTGAGCCCCTCTTTTATATGTTTATGTAAAATTTGGGAGAAGTTTGATCATTGGCATTTTTTCATACTTTAGAAAAATGTCATTGGTATCATTAGGCCATCTACCCTCCAACACCCCTTTTTTTTACTAAACCTACCCTTCAATACCTTTATCCTAGGCCATTTTCCCTCTTAAACTTATCTTTCAGGATAATTATCATGGGTATTTTGCCCTATAGACTTTCCCTTTGACCTTTGTAAAGTAGCTCCTTCAAGACTTTTGTCATGAAAAAAATTCCCTACAAAATTGACCCTTAAAATATTCTATCAATGAAAATAACCCTTTGAGACTTTTGGAAGTGACCCTTTAGGATAATTGCTTTAGAATATTTACCTAACAAAATAGGTCTTTAGGAAAAAAAAATTAGACATTTTGTTTGAAACAATTCCCCTGATGGAATTAGTCTATGGGAATTTTACTAAAACATATTTTCTCACAAATGCCTTTCTACTGAGAACACTACTAAGCCTTTGTATCTTAGTTTAATAAAAGGATAAAATAGTTCCCGTTAATAGTATGAGACCTCTACCAACTTGAACTAACAAAGTTTGAATTATGCAATAATTATAAGCAAAGTGAATGTTGGGCATTTATGTTTCACAAACTACTATTCAATGGAAAATTACATATATTTGATGCATAGTAATTGAAGCCTTCATTTCTTTCTAACAAACTTGCATTCAAAGTCTCTTACTATCATATGAATTGAAGAGCCCTAGCTACTACCTATAAAGAGAATTGTGAGTAAATAGAGATTAAGCTAGAGTGGAATTGAACATATAATATACATAGCACCTAAAAATAAAATTTAAGTAGCATAGAGAATATACAATAATGTCATCTTCATCTAGGACATTCAGGGTAGTAAATATTCCATCACCATATTCAATCAAATATTCTACAAAGTTCATATATAAAGTGTTTGAAGCTATCATATTTGAAAATAGATACACTAACTATTTAGAGTTATGAGATGTAATTGATTTTATGGATATGTTTTTATAGGATGATGAGATGACACTAATTGATAGGCTCTTTTTCTAAGAATTATTGGATTTCAAATGCCAAAGGTTACTTTTTTTTTTGTCAAGATAAAGGTGATTCCATGCATCGACCTCATATGGGATCTATTTTTCTTAGGTAGGATATCATAGGATTATTTCCTTAATTAATCTCTAAATAACATTATTATCACATGAATTTATGGACCTAACATCCAATTATATATATCTTTGAGCATACATGATGCTTATTTTCAAAAGCATACATTAGTGTAGTTCAACACAGAGAGCTCAATTGAGAAGACACTCTCTTCATGGTTTCTCCTAGACTAGATGATCATATGAAGAGGGAAGAATATAAAAGGAGCTATTTATATCAACAAGTTTAGAATGGGGATAGGCATCAACATGGATCTCTTGAATAGACTTTATGGTATGCCAAATATTCATTTTATTAATCTGGACTGGATGTCATTATTATATATGATCACCCACAATGATGCATATTCCTTGGGTGAGATAATCAACTTCCATTTGAGAGAGAAGATAAATTACAAAGACAAGCATCTCACACCTTCGAGCAATTTTTATATGATGTCCTCTTTTCTAGATGCCATTGTGGGAAATTATTATAGAGACCTCAGGGAATTGTGGACTCCAACCATAGACTATATCAAAAATAGAATTTGTGACCACTACTAATTTATGAACACATATGCCTACACCAGGAATATGGTCAAAATAGTAGAGAATGTATATATTTAGGTTTGGCAAGACATTTATGGCTTGACCATGCCCAAAATTAGACCAAACATTGTAAATAATTTAGGAAGTAAAGGGGATTACTTCCTCTATCCTAACTTTACATTCATAATGATTTGGGGAAACAAGGTTAATGATATTCATCTCCTAAAATACGCCCCAAATAATTTAGTAGATAAATAAATTGCTTTCCAATTATGGTGGAGTGTTGAAGAGGATCTATCTAGGTAGAAGAAATATTTATACTTTGGCCACCATATAACAATTGGGAGAATGGTCTACATAATGAAGAAGAATTTTAGAGAACTAGGAGGCAAGTGAAGGAGATATCATTTCCCCATGTTTCCACATAGAGATAGGGATCCACATGGGCTTATTCAGAAGCAAATATATAGGGGATTAATATCCCTTATAACCATGTTCCCTATTCTTATGATTTTCTATTTCTAAATGCAAAGGATGATGAAGATGTTTTAGATAGGGCAAGAGTTTCTAGACTGAATGAAGACCATTTGAGAATGATATAAGAGGACCTCTCAATTATTGTAAGAGAACTAGATGGAAAGAAGTCTTTGTACAAGGGATGGGAACATTCTATCTTCTAAAGAGGATAGTTCAAGGAGAAATACAAGGAATAGTTGGGTTCCTCATCTCAAAGACTCCCTTTGAAATTAAAACTCAAGAATGTGAAGAGAGAGCCTATATTACTTGAACCCAATTCTAGCAGGGGAACATAGGCATGTGACCCCATCAATTTAGATTCTGATGAGGATGATAAAATATTATAATAACCCACTAAAAGTTCCATTCAAGTGACTACTACTATTCCCCAATTTTATATTGATACATCTATTTGGATATCAACATAAGAGGTAGCGACATCTACCCAACAAGGCTCCCCTACAAAACTCAAGACCCCTCTAGTTTACATAAAGAAGCGTAGGACTCTAATGGGCAGTCTAATAGTGGAGTCATCATAAGGCTTTCCTACTACACCTCCATTTTTAGAACCAACCCAGGGATGGGTTGTGATAATTAAGGATATTAAGGATGATTCTAATGAATAATCACATCTAAAAATAACTAAGGCCATGAGCCTTCAAGTAGAACCTATAACACCTAGTTTCCTAGGTATTCATCCCTTCATATGTGTTCTTTTATCTTCTATGCTAATTTTTGGATGTGTTTCCATTTATTCTATGTTGAGGACACCCTAGATGGAAGTGCTTACTTCCACCTCCATTAATCCCTTCAACACCACTTCCATTGATCCACTCTCCTCTTCCATCCCACTCACCATGCCAACCTCCTATATTTCTTTTGGCACTTTTACTATCAAAACCTTAAAAAATAGAAGGTGTCTAGGAAGGTACATATTGTGTAAGCCACTCCACAACTCCATGTCCACTCTACCAAATTACTCTTCTAATGCTATCCTCCACCTCCATATAATAAAATATTGTGACAAGTTATAGTAGGGGAAGGAAGGACAAACCCCAATTAATCATAGTCCATCCAGTCCCTGAATTTAGAAGAATTAATTGGACCAATATTATATGGCATACCCTACCTAACGTACTTGTTAAATATCAAAATAAGCAACAAAAAGTATATGAGGCTAAGGAAGAGGTTTTTATAACCTCATATGCTTCACAATTTGACATTCCTCCATGGGTCATAGACTTGAGAAGCAAGGCTTCGCAAATTCCTAGCTTTAAGATCACTGAGCTTCCCTCCATCTCCACTCTATTTGACCCCCCATATGGTAGTATACATAGGGTGAAGAAGAGGAAGCTTGAATATGATAAAGGAAAAAAGATAATTCTTGAGGAAAGACATGAAGAGTTCTCCCTCACTAAGATACATAATAGATAGCTTGGGCAATCTCCTTACCTTAAAAATCTTACAGACCTAGACCAAGCCCATAAGGATGCTATAGTAGCCATCCATGAGGTAATAGATATGGTTTGACGAGATATATAAGCTTAGGTGGAATATTTGAAGGAGTAGGCAAAGATTGTACATACCCTTGTAGGTATAAAAGCTGAGGTGCAAGAAGTAGCTTCCTAATGTTACAATTATTTTGAGGTAATGTAATTTATGAAGACTGAAATGGTCCCTCTTGTAAAAAATGCCAAATAATTATATAATTCCTTGAAATATGATAGTGCTAAGTTTAAGATGTTAGTTGCATACACATACAACTTGTTATACAATCATCTAGACTTAATGAACACATTAAAGGTATCCAATGCCTTGAACTTAGTTGTCATAAGGAAAAAAGAATCAAAGGAGTGGCTACAATTAGTTGGGGCCTTAATCACCAAATATTAGGCACATGAGGCCGAAATCCTTCAAATTTTACATGATATAAATATATTTAAGGTGAATGATGTCATAAGAAAATTTATCAGTAGGATCAATTTTGATAAAATAATTCAAGAAGCAGTGGATGCCTTCAAGTAGAGTCTACAAGGCCTAGCACTAGAAGAGATAGAGTATGAGTTGAGTGCAGCCAAAAATAAAGTTATGGAGGTGAAATTTTCAAGAATAAATTCTAGATGACCAAATATGAGCATGTAATAATCCTTGGTCAAGTTAAAACAATACATTGACCACCATTGGTGAACTTAAACATTATACAACAACAAAATGACCTAACATATAAAGTTTATCAAAAAACTGAGGCCAAGAGAAAAAAATATTTTGATGATGTGTCAACATATTCAAATTCAACTACTACCACCACAACTACTACATCAACTAAAGTAAATGCAGTCCTTCACATGACTCAACCTTGATAGGCTAAAATTTGTAAATGTAAAATTTTATAACAGTGGATAATTTCCTTACAGTTCAAGATTTTTATTATAAAATTGACTATATATTTTGTACACATGCACACATTGTATGGATTTTAAAAGTTTAAATTATCTAATTGATAACTATATGATTTCTCTTATACAATTTTGACTATAATTAGATCTCAATCTCTAACTACCACATGTAAAAAGTTTGCATGAACATGGAGGATGAGGTAACCCATTCCCCAAGCCTATTTAAATAGTTTTAATCCAACTTAGATTTTTGTTAGAGAATTTTGAATACAAGAGCATCATCAATTTTTATATTTAGTGAATGTTTTTATGCATTTTCTTTCCAATTTATAGGTAATGAGTTATTACTTTATTTGGTTGTATGTTTTAATAATCCTTAGTGTGTAATCGTTATGAATTAATTATTGGTTATATTAATTTATGTAGTGATCTATAGATGTGCAATATCTATTGAAAGATTTATAAATATATTGAGTAGGATAAATAAGTTTAAATTGAGTCATAATTATGATTGCACATGAGTGATTTTTTGATGTAGTTTTTTGTGTGTGTGAAATATATATCTTATATACTTTACTATTCAAGACATAATCTCTTGATATGGGGTGTAAAATAGATACCCTAAAAGGAGAAACCTTTATTTGAGGCTTGTGAATTTCCTGCATTGTTATTTCTAGACTTATTAGCCATGTCTAATTTATTGGAGAGTTTTCACTGATTTCATGATAATTTCATATAAGTATCCTTGTGAGTAGATGAAGTGCTTTGATAGCCTAAGTGATAATGATAATTTGTGAAATGTGTTTGTCCTAGTGTTATTGAAGTTGGCTTGGTTGATTTTCAATTTTGGCATGATTAGAGATGTTTAGGGATGATTATGTTGATTTGATCATGGGAAATGGATCCTATAAATGGTAAAGGATAATTGGATAGATTATGTGCTTAATTTTAATTCATTTGGTAGTCCATATTTTTCGTCTAGATAGTTTGGGTCTAGTGGTTGAAAATCTAAATAGGTAGTTTGTTGATGTCACCATTGCCAATGTAGATGAGTGAAGGGGAGTTGGTCATATGGTTGTGATCACATTATTCACTAGTTGATATGCGATAAAAATCAAGTCATTCTCCTAAATATATTAAAAATTATGTGGGTTCAAATTTATCTCTAAACGATTTTTAAAGTGTTTTCTATGTTCAAATAGAGTTGAGTAAACATGTTGATGATGTTAGCATTTGCATGCATGGGGGTTTTAGGAGGAAATGGTCACATGGGTTTATTTAGTATTATTCTTAGTTATTATGAAATAAATATCATGACATACACATAAGAATGACAAAATATATGTAATTTCAAATTTGGGCTCCTTTGTACTTTGACATTGTTTTCCTATACTTAGCCAAATTTTCATGAGGCAAGAAAGAACCAAGTAGTTTGGTGATGGAGTATCTCGCATGTGTAGACATTTCAAAACAACATTATTATATGAGTTTATTTAATTTTGTGCCTATTTTATTTTATTTTTATTTTTAGTTCAAGCACCAAGGCACGAAAATATATATATGCATGTTCAAAGTTGGCATTCTATACAAATTTTTGACATAGTTGGCTCTGTTGCAAAAAAATGTGAGTGACTATTTTAATGTAATTATATATCACACATGTGAGGGTTATAGGAGTATTTTGTCATGTATTTGGATTATCATATGTGAGGATATAATATTTTCCAAATTCTAGATCATGCAAGTGATCAAGGTAAAATTTATTAAGGTTTAAAGTTAGCTTCTCAGATAGATTGCAATGGTCCCAATACTTAGTCTATATTTCACAAGTTAAAGATCAAGACCAAATGAATATCCAATAGTTCATGTGTGTATATATAGTTTTGATATAATGGTTCATGTTGATAGATATTGTAATAAGTGCATCTTGTTTCATAGTTAATGTGCTCATAAGGCACATGAGGGTGGCAACTATCTTGATCACAAGGGTCTAAGCAAGATTGAATGGTGAGTGCAATAAGATAAAGACATAACTAATCAACATAAATTTATGGTGTGTTTTGATTAAATATTGAAATATTTCATGATATGATGTCAATTTTTCAAGGTTTAACTATGACTATTTGAATTTCAACATTTGAATTTTGTAAAGGAAAAGACCAATGCCTAGTATTTGTACCATATCATTCGATCTATGTAGAATTTTCTCATGGTGTAAAAATCAAATTTGTAGAGTATCATAATTAATATCTAAAAATATTAATTTTAATTTATAATTATATTTACAAAAATTTATATTGAGCTCCAAAGTTGACTATGTGTTTAACTATGTTCTACAAGTAACCCAAGAAGGGTAATTAATGTTCTCCCAATATTATTTCAATGTTTAATGATGAATTAACTATTTAGATGTGTTTTATAATCCATAAGGATGATTTGTGTGAATTATTAAGGTTTTAAAAATAATATTAAGTATGAAAAAAGGCTTTAAAAGTTATAATGTGTTCATTTATAGGGACTGTATGCATAGATTGTTGTTCGAGCAAATTGTACTTAAGCAGAAGGGTACAATGATGGTTATTGTGACTTAAGGAGAAATTATAGATCATGTAACATGGGTCCACAAATTAGAAATTTTTTTTATGTTCTTAATTTTCTTGGATAAATATAAAAAATTTAAATGGGTCTCCATATGACCTAAAAGTGACTTAGGTCTATTTAAAAGTGGATTGTGATTCAGTGTGACCTATGTAAGATGACTTAAGGGTGAAAGCATGTATTGTGTTTGAAAAATATGTTGATAATTCATGATATATATATATATATATAGTGAAATAAGATATGATTATTTATATATTTTAAAAATAATACTTGTGAATGAGACTTGTGTATGGTATTTGTGAGAATTGTGGAGTGAAGGAGAGGTAGAGTGCCCAATTGATGAGTTAATGAGTAGAGAACATTGAGGATTATGTTTATGATCTATAGGTCATATTTATGATTTATAAATATTTCTCTTTTATTTTGAGTATATGCAAGGAGGTTTGAACGTGCATATGAAGATACTTTAAGTAATGGAGAGAGATTTTGGCATGAATTTGTGAGAGGCATGTATGAGATATAGATAGAGTTTATGTAGGGGTTAGATAAATATAGATCCATCATCAGGTGTTGAATACATCAATTCCAAGATGGAGGTGTTTTTTTTTAAATGAGGGTCTAATGGACTAGATTTTCCTTAGGGGAAGTTTCTCCTTGAGAAATAGGTGTTTCACTAAAGGCCTTTGGTCAAGAGGATATGATCAAAGCTTTTTTGTCTAAAGCAGTTGATCAATATGTTGTTTATAATTTATTATAAGATAATTAGTCCACTATGTTAGAGGCTTGAGAGTGGGTTTATTTCCCATGAAGGTTTTTCATAAAAACTATGTGTTATGTGTTTGATCTTGTGTATGCATTGAATGAATGAGATCTCTTGTTAATGTTGCTTGATCATGTTGATATATGCTAATTTTCTAATAGTTTGAAAGGATTGGAATTGATATTGAAATATCTAGGTTCAGTAATTCACCCCCCTCTCAATTATTGTACCTTTAATAATTAGTATTAGAGCAAGTCTTTATTACAAGTTTAACCACTTGAAGGTGATCAAAGGTACAATGGATGAAAAAAATATTGTGGCTTATATTTAAGATAAACTAGTATGTTCTTTATCAAATGTAAATTCAAGCATGAATGATGTGAAGACAAGTGCAAGATCTAGAGACAACAAACAAGAAGTTACAGGTCTTGGTGAATAAAGGCCTCAATCAAAGGATTGAATGATTTGAAAATAAAATAATGAATTACTCATATATTCTCTTATCTAAGGACAAAAGGGATTTCAAATCCACCAAAAGTGTCAAGAATGGAACTTCATGGATAGATAATAATCAAGAGAAAGGTAAGTCAAATTTGAATGATGTCTTAAATGGGTATTGCTTCTCCTTCAATCATTTTGGTCATGGATATAGGTATTTTTATTTCTCTCCAAGGATAAAAAGGATATTATATGCTACAATTGTAACCAAAAATGTCATATAAACAAAAACTATAAAAAAACTTTTTGTAAAAAGGATATACTAGTCATTGACACCATGAAATGGTTCAATAAGACTAACTATAAGACTAAAGAAGAAAAGAATTAAAATTAAAATGGTATGCCAAAGGAAGACTCAATGTTTGTTCAAGCATCCTTGCATACTCAAGAAGATGGGAACAAGATATGGTTTGTAGATAGTTGATGCTCAAATCATATGACATGAGATAAGAGAAAGTTTATCTCTCTTAGGAAGACCAATCCCATTTCATTAAGATTTGGTGATAATAAATTTGCTAACATAGTTGGAAAAGGTACTGTGAGTTTATATAATTGTCATTCTAGGACTAAGAATGTCTTATATGTATAACGTTTGAAACAATTATTTAAAGTATGATCTAAATGTGTAAACAAGTAAATTGTTTAACTTTTCATGATGATGTTTGTGAAGTAAAAAAGGCTAGAAAATTAGTTTAAAATATTTATAAAATAGACAACAACATGTATGTATTCCATGAATCCAAGAAGGAGAGTGATTTATTAGTCAATTAGAATAAAGTTAGATTTGGCATAGAATTCTTGGACATATAAATTTTGATAACATGGTAAAAATTAGTTCAAAGGGGGTAGTAAGGCATATGGCCAAGATTTTTAAGATTCCTCATTCTCCTTGAAAGGCATGTCTTCATGGGAATCAAACCAAAAGAAGATATAAATCCAAGGAGTTCTCCTCTACAAATCCATTAGAGTTGATCCACACTAATCTATCTGGACCTATGAGGACCCAAAGTATTCAAGGTATAACTACTTCATGCTTCTCATTAATGATTTTACTTGGATGACTTGGATATTTTTTATTAAAGAAAAATTAGAAGATTTTGAAAAATTTATGGATTTCAAAGTGCCTATAGAAAATGATAAAGGGTCAAATATCAAGTATATAAGATAATAAAGAGGAGGTGAGCTTTAGTCTCATGAATTTGATTATTTTTGTGAAAAAAAAGGGATAAGGAGACAATATTCTACTTCTAGAACACCACAACAAAATGATGCTATTTAAAATAAGAATAAGATTGTTCAAGAGATGAGTAGAACCATGCTTTAGGATTCCAAAATATCATATGGTAATTAGGAAGAGGTATCCAACACTTTATTTTAAATCCTAAATAGGTGTCAAATTATTTTAAAATGTGATATGACTCCTTATGAGTTATATAAAAATAGATCAGCTAATGTTAAACATTTTAGAGTGTTTGGGAATAGGTGATTCATCAAAAGAGATGAATATAATCTTGGAAAATTTGATTCAAGGTCTCATGAGGTCATATTCATAGGTTAATATTGTATCATTACTTCCTATAGGTGATTCAATAATAGACTTCACAAGATTATTGAAAGTTCAAATGTAAGGGTAAATGAGACTAGTAGAGTCAAGAAGCCAAAATTTAAGGTGACTCAATTTAGAATGCTAATGGAAAAAATGATGAGTTATCTATTCAATTAGATGATGAATATGAAGAGGAGGAAGAAAGACATGATTCTAAAGTTCCATCTAGAAGAATTTAGAAAGATCATCCAATCTCTCAAATTATTGGAAATATTGGTGCACATTTGCAAACTAGAAGGAGAATGTTGATCAATCTAAATCAATAAGACTCATCTTTGTTATCCATATTCAAGCCCAAAACATTCATGAAAGATAGTAAAAATGAAATTTAAAATGATGGAATGGACGAAAAATTTGATCAAATAGAAAGGAATGAAACATGGGACTTAGTTCCTAGACCAAAAGATAAAAATATGATAGGTACCAAGTGGGTTTTCAAAAACAAGATGAATGAGAAAGAATAAGTCACAATAAACAAGGCTAGATTGGTATGTAAAGGATATTCTTAGGTCTAAGGAATAGATTTTGACGAGTCTTTTTCTCTTGTGGTAAGAATGGAAGCAATTAGACTTTTCTTGGCATATGCAAGATTCAAGGGTTTTAAGTTATATCAAATGGATGTGAAATATACATTCTTGAATGGAAATTTAAAAGAAGAAGTCTACATTGAGTTACCTGAAGGATACTTCACATTAAGTAATCAATATTTTGTGTGTAAACTAAAAAAGGCTCTGTATTGTCTTAAACAAGCTCCTAGAGCTTGGTATGCCAAGTTAGATAAGTATATTTTAAGTCAAGATTTAAAAAATTGTGTAGATGATAGTAATTTATACATTAAAATAGAAGGAAATCATCAATTTATAGTGGTTGTATATGTTGATGACATAGTTTTTGGAATTGACAATGATAATATGAGTAGAGAGTTTTTAGATATGATGAGGATTGAGTTTCTAATGTCAATGTGGGAGAACTATCTTTCTTCTTTGGATTGAAGATTAATAAATGTGATGTAGTGATATTCATTTCACAAGCTAAATACATCAAGGATATGCTAAGGAAGTTTGACATGATGGATTGTAAACTAATGGGTACTCTAATTATCATAGGATGAAAGTTAAGTAAACTATATGACTCACCAAATATTTATCAAACTTTGTATAGATCCATGATTGGAATTATTTTATACTCTATTGCTTCTAGGATTGATATCATATAAGTAGTTGGTCTTGTATGAAGGTTTCAAGATGATCCAAGAAATCTCACTTGAAATCAATCAAAAGGATCTTAAGGCATCATTAAGGCATGATAGAGTATGGTTTATGGTATCTCATGGGTAAGGAATTCACTTTGAAATCATATATTGATGCAGATTAGGAAGGTTGTGTGTATGATAGGATGAGAACCAGTGGTGGGGTCTTCTTCATGGGGGAATGATTGGCATCATGTCTAAGTAAGAATAAATCCTTAGTGTCTCTATCGACTACAAAATCTGAGTATATAAAATTTGATTCTTATTGTGTGCAAGTCATATGGATGAAATAAACTTTGGAAGATTATAAGGTAAGATAAAATGGACCTTATACTATATATTATGATAATGCTAGTGCAATTAGTATCTCAAAATATATTGTTATTCACTCAAAAAATAAAAAAATTCTTATTATATATCATTTCTTGAGAGAATAAGTGAGTAATTAAAGTGTTAATTTGGAGTATGTGCCTACAAAAGAGCAACTTACATATATTATGACAAAACCATTATTAAAAGTTACATTTGAGATCTAAGATAAATCTTGGGTGTCTTGTCTTTCTATGTGAGTCAATATAGGGTATTTTATTAAGTAGGAGAAATATGTTTATGAGCTTTATCTAAAGGTTTGTAAAGAAGCTTTAGTGCAGATGTAGATCTGGTCATGGAAGAGTCTTTGAGAAAGAAGGCTAGTAAGCCTATATGGTGGTTCTTCATGGTGTATGGAAATCTGAAGATGATCAAGTGATGAAATGGATCAAAAATATTAGGGGGAGTTCTTCTTAGATGATTCTTGGTGATTTCCATCATATTTTAGAATTTTTGTGTGTTATTTCTTTATTGGTTATTGTGCTTGATTGAAGAAGAGAGTAGGTAGGGAGTAAGAGGAAGTTATCAAAGAAAGAAGAGGTAGGCTCAAGGTAATGAGGAGTTTTTATAATATTTATAATATGGTCCTTTATTTGTGATGTTCTTATTATTCCCTTAGGATTAAATGGTGCCCGCTTTATCATTGTGTTAAAGGGCAAGAAAGTTTCTATTATGAGAGTGTTTGAAGAGAGAGAAGGAAGGTGAGTTGAATGATGTTTATTAACATCAATAATAAAGGGGAGATTGTTGGAGAGCTATAAATTATATAATTATGATTTCATATATTTATCCTACTGAGGGTATTAAGTGATCTGATAGCCTAAGTGATAATGATAATGTGTGCAATGTGTTTGTCCTAGTGTGCTTGAAGTTGGCTTGGATAATTTATAGTTTCAGCATGATTATATATGCTTAATAATGATAATGGTGATTTAAACATGTGAAATGAGTCCTATAAATGGTCAATTATGATTTCAAAGCTTGTGTACATAAGTATAATTCATCTAGTAGTCCATAGTTTTCATCTAGACAATTTGGGTCTAATGGCATAAAATATGAGTAGGCATTTTGTTGATGTTACCATTGCCACATGTGAATGAGTCAAGGTGATTTAGTCATATGGTTGTGATAAAATGAGTCCCTAGTTTCTATGTGATAACTTTTAGGTCATGCACCTAAATTTAATCAAAGACATGTGGGTGCAAATCTAGGCTTTCAAGCATTTTAACAATGTTTTCAATGTTCAAATAAAGTTGAGTAAACATGTTGATGATGTTATAATTCACATGCATGGAGGTTTTAGGAATAAATGGTTACATTAGTTTTTTTAGTATTGTTACTAGTTCTTATGTACTAAATATTATATCATTCACCTAAGTATAATAAAATATATGCAAGTGCAAAGTTGGGCTCTTAGTTAGTTTGACATTGTTTTCTTATACTTAGCCAAATTTGCATGAGGTAATAAAGAGCTGAGTAGGTGGTTTGGTGATGGAATATATCAAACATGTGGATGTTTTATAATAATATGATCATATGGTTTTGTTTATTTTTATGCCTAATTTATTTTCACTAATTTTGAGGTCAAGCACCAAAGCATGGTTAAATATATACATGTTTATTGTTGGCCTTCCATACAAGTTTTTGACATAGTTAGTTCTATGGAAAAAAAATACAAGGGAGAATTTTAATGTCATTATATCTCACATGTGTGAGGGTTATATGATCATTTCTTCACATGGTTGGATTATCCTATTTGATGAGATCATATGGTCCAAATTTGAAATCATGCAAATGATCAAGGTAAAAGTTATTAAGGTTCAAAGTTGGCTTCTCAGACATATTGTAATGGTTCACATACTTAGTCTATTTTTAATGAGTTAAATATCAAGACAAAATTAAGATCTAATGGTTTTAATTTTATCATAAAATTTTTATCTAAAGGTGCATGATGATTGATATGGTAAGAAGTGTGCATTGTTTAATAGTTAAAATGCTTAAAAGGCACATGAGGGTGCCAAGTGTCATGATCTGAGGGTTCTGAGAAAGATCAAATAGTGAGTGATATAAGATAATTAAAAAAAATTATCCATATGAATTTATGGTGCATGTTTATTCAATATTTAAATATTTCATGGGATGAGGTCAATTGTTCAAGGTTTAACTGTGACTATTTAAATTTTGCAAAGGAAAAGACTAGTGTCTAGTTTTTGTGTAGTATCTTTTGATCTATGTATAATATGCTCATGGTTTACAAATAAAATTTTATAGGATTACAAGGTCCATATATAAATATGAATTTGAAGGTATAAATATATGTACAAATAAAGATATCAAGATCAAATGTTGATTATGTGTTTAACTATGTTCTTGAGAAAGGTAATTGAGCTCATTCTAATATTATTTCAATGTTTAATGATGAATTAGATATTTGGTAGTGTTTTGGACTCAATAAGGATGATTTATGTGAATTATTAAGTTTTTACCAATCATATTTAGTATGAAAAAAGGCTTAGAAAGTGATTGTGTGTTTGTTCATGGTGATTGTATGAACAAATTATTGTTTGAGCAAATTGTGTTTAAGAAGAAGGGTACTATGATGGTTGTTGGGACTTAAAGAGGACATATAGATAATGTAAAATGGTTTCATTAATTTCAAAGTGTTCCTATGTTATTATTTTTCTTGGATAAGTATCAAAAAGGTGAATGGGTCTCCATAAGACTTAAAAGTGACTTAGTCCTATTTGAAAGTGGATTATGCTTAAGTGTGACCTCTATAAGATGCCTTAAGGGTGAAGGCATGCATTTTGGTTGACCAATATGTTGATAATTCATGATATCTTTATATATAGTGAAATCAAAGATGATGATTTCTATATTTTAAATAGAAGACTTGTGAATGAGACCTGTGCAAGGTTTTTATGAGAGTTATGGAGTGAAGGAGATGTAGAGTGCCCAATTGATGAGTTAATGAGTAGAGTACATTGATGACTATGTGTATGACTTGTAGATCATATTTTTTATGTCTAAATAGTGATCTTAAAGTTTGAGTATATTAGAAGATGTTTGAGTATGCATATGAGGATAATTTGAGTAAAGAAGGAGAGAGATTGTGGCATGCCTTTGGGAGATGCTTGTATGAGATAGAAAGAGAGTTTGTTTATGGGTTAGATAAATAGAGATCTATAATAAATTTTTAAATAAATAAATTCTAAGGTGGATGTGTTCACTTCAAATGAGGTTATAAAGGAATTGATATTCCTTAGGGCTAGTTATTCCTTGTGAAACAGGTGTTTCACTAAAGGCCTTTGGTCAGGAGGATATGATCAAGGCTTACTAGTCTAAAGGAGTTAATTAGTATCTTGTTTGTAATTTATTATCAGACAAGTATTCCATTATGTTTTAGGCATGAGATTGGGTTTTATTCCCCATGAGAGTTTCCCACAGGAATTATGTGTTATGTCTTTTATCTTATGTATGCATTGAATGAATGAGATCTATTTTTAATGTTGCTTGATCAAGTTGATATATGTTGATTACATAATATTTTTAAAGGATTGGAATTGATATCAAAATATCTAGGCTCACTTATTCATCCCCATCTCAGTGATTGTACCTCTAACATGATTGTGCATGTGCAATTTCTGCTAGCAACAAACATATGTTCTAAGAGCACTTGTCATTTTTAGAAACTAGCTAGGGAAGTAATTCTTGAAAACTATGTAAGATTTATTTTCTACCTTACCTTTAACTCCTTTTTTAGTTTTTTTTGAGACCTATCCACTTTATATTAAAAATAAACCATCCATCCAACTCACGTAGAGATTCACCACCTTTTCTAAACCACACCTCCATCCAAAAACCTTGTTAACAATCTGCATGCCCTACCCTTATCCCATATATAAATTGAAATAGATTTCATACCTTCAACTCATGCCCTAGAGTGTATTTTATTTCCATTGAGATCCTAAAATATTAGAGGCTACCTCATTATATTGTCGTGTGCATAAAACCCACATCAACACCTATGTTATCCAAGATGATAATCATTATTTCTTAAAATAAATTAAAATATATATAAAATAAAATATTTCCTTTTCCACTCCAAAAATTATTTATATTTAGGAGATTCAAATCCTTTGATAAGATATACCATACAGTAAATGATAATGAAATCAATCTAGTATATTTGAACAAACTCAAATATACATCCATTACTATAACTAATTGAAAAAATGTTTCCAATCAAACCAAGATACAAGGTCAAACTAAATGATAAAAATAATGGGCCAATTATTATAGTCAATGTAGTGTGGACACCTTCAAATCAATTACAATTGACAGCTCTAGCAAAGAGGAAATTTTTAAGATTACCATCACCTCCTAATATAATAATAATTAAGTTAATTGAGTATATATATCCACTAATACAACTACTTCAAAAAAATTCCAATCAAACCAAGCTAAAAGGTTAAACTAAATGATAACAAGAATTAGGCAAATATTATAATCAACATATTGTGGAAACCTACAAATAAAATATAATTGATAGCTCCACCAAAGAGGAAATTTTAAAGATTACCATCACCTCCTTATATAATAATAAATATGTTAATTGAGTAAAACCTTATTACACATCTTCCTCTAGAATATATTGATATAAAAAAGCCTAAATCAAGGAATTTATGATGGAAACATGTATTGTTTTTATCATCAAATTTCAATATATTTAATTAATTGATGCTTCATATTGATAATAAGATAAAATACCTTGTAGATGAAAGCATTATGAGCTTGGTAGCCCTTATAACTGAAATTATATGACAACACAATGAAAATAAAAAATTGAATATGTTTATTGATAAATTTCCTAAACATGAGACAACATAAATAAGAAAAATTTAGAGGTACATTATGAATACAACACACATGCTTCACATATGACATATAATCTAATAGATGATATTATCTTCACACTTGTCATCACTTCACTATAGTGCTTATGATCACATTTAATGATAATGATATTTTTAATGATGATAAAAATTTTCTTACACTCTTTATAGGATCTTATATCCATGACCAAACCATACATGGTGTAATGATTGGTAATGGGTCAAGTGATTTTTTTAAGATGCCACTTCTTCATTCTCTTGGGTACACATAATATGAATTTAAATATACATCAATATGAATTAAAGGATTATATGGATAGAAAAAAAATAAATTGGGACACAATATAACCTATTTAGGTAGGATATACCATATTAGACATGCCATTCTTGGTTAGATAAAGTAATGGGGTCATTGGCATGTTTTTAAGACACTGTTAGATGTAAAAACTCCATGTGTTACCATATATAGTTCATCAATGTTGAAATAACATACATTACAATAGGGTATTCATATATATAGGTATATGACATTAGTATCCTTTATAACTAGTAGTATCTCCTCTTATTCCATCACCACCACCATAATTTTTTCTTTACACCTATCTAAGATAATTAAAATGAGATGGTGGTTACAAATATGTATGATATATACATATACCAATTTTATAAGAACATATTTGGTACTAATAGTCAACCATCTATTTAGTTTTGATCACATCAAATATTTATTCAGGATGCATAAATACCACCATATCCTACACTACATACTCAATTAACAACATAAATAAACCATCATGTTCCACATTGACAAAATGTAGTGATAAATCTTTTACTATATATTGGACTTAACATATTCCTATACCTTCTATATATACCCATCATTATTTGAATTATATGAGCATGGAGTATGAATATTACCATAAAGCACATGACTTCCTATCAGATTATGACACACTAAAATTTAGTACTTTTAATTCATGATATAAGACCCTTAAATTACTCAATAAATTCACTTAGTATTATCCTCTAATTGATCATTAATTAACATTCTTTTCAAAACATCAAATTTTTATAAAAAAATTAAATAAAAAGAAAATAACAAACCTTTAAGTATTCCAAAAAATCCAAAATCAAGACTTGAGCATGACATTATACATGTATTTGATTATTTACATATGTTATTTATAACAAGTTGATATACCATTTTGATCTACCTATATTTATTACATGTCTTACTAGGTACTCATATATTACATAACACTATATGGATAATATACTATGATGTAACATTGATACATATAGATGGCGTAGGTTAGTAATTAATTTTTATATGATCCATTAATTGTGTTACTCATTTACATGATAGGATACTTTGTTTTTTTATATAGTGTGCAACCCTTTGGCCTTAATTTATACATATTTATATCCCCTTACATGTAATAATTTTCTTTGATTGATGCAACATATTTGATTTTCCTTATTTGTAACATATTTTTGTCCCATTTAATGTGGCCCTTGGTCTTTTTTTGTGACATGTTTATGTCTCTTGTATGTATCTCTTATCCTTATGTGTGACACTAACGCTTGAACTTGTTTCACTTGTTGAATTTTCTAACATCCAATGGTGCCATGATATATATCATGTGTTTTTATTTTGTAATATTATTTAGTGATCCTAACACTAAATGATTAATTAATACACACACACACACACATGAAACTTATATTCCATGAATTACATATGCTATATACATGCATTGATCAACATAGAAATCACTATGAAGGCATAGTCTCCACATATTCACATGATATTACATAATGTTATATTTATACATTACATGATATAATTAAATGTTTGTTTGAGATGAGTGACTTATAGGGTGAATCCCTCATATAATAATTTTGTAATTAAAATGGGATTTTTATAGATAGATAATCCTCTTTGAGAAAAATATCATATCAGAGTGTATATTTTAGAGATGAAAAATGGTAAAATATCAAATGATTTAGTTACATTAAATATATTGGTACTTTACTAAAAATTATATGGGCATAAGCACTTACTTTATATATAATTAATCACAAATTAATATATACTTGGATTCATATACATGAACATATGCACACATTTTACATGAATAAAAACTACTATTTTCCACATAAACATACATTCGAGATACAAGTTCTTAAATGTAGCATATAGATGTAAAACATTATATATCAGTTGAAATTGATTTAGGGGGAATGATAATAATTCATTCACATATATACACTTTCAAAGTCATGAATCATGATATTGGTTCATACATATATAAATCAACATAGTTTGTATTTGAAGGGAAAATGGTTGTCACTCATATTAGATCTTTGGTCATGATGGGGTAATAAATATTTTTCATTCTCTTTCAATTTTGAATTATGTTTTAAATTTATAATAACCATACAATCAAATGTTCATTCATGATGGGGGCATGACAATTCTTCACTCCCTTTTGATCATTCATTCATTTTACATGGACTAAACTTGAGCGAAGTAATAAAATAGAATCTAAAATCTGTTTGTAATGGTTCATTCAATTTCTTTGAGTGAACATATCTTTATGATTACATATTTACATGAATATTTATTTGTGTTAGGACAATATTTACTTATTTATGCATTCATTAGGGCTAGGACATGTCTTCCAAACCTAAGAGCTTGTATAGCTACATAAATTTAGGGCACAAGCACCCTAACTCTCAATGTCATTCAACATGGAAGCACAAGATTCTCCAATAATTCAAAAATTAAGAATAATCTCCAAAAAATTTCAAGGGAAACATGGTTTTCACCAACACACAAATGTATTCATACCTTTGTTATTTAAAAATTAAAAAAAAAATCTAGATTAAAATTATCAATCTATGGGCATTGAATATGCATGATTTTTGATTTTTATATTGAGTGACCTATATAGTTAGATATTTTTAACTAATAAAAGTCATTTTTTATATGATTAGGTAAATTTTATATTTTTAATCTAAAAATTCTATTACTATAATTAAAGGGAAGAATTTGTAGATACTAAAACCTAGTATTAAGTACTTGACAATGATAAGCTTGATAAACATTTACCACAAATGAATTTAGTGCATTAAAAAAGTCCCAATACTCCATTATATCACAATTACATGTTATAATATGATTTTAACCTTACATGCTACAATTACACACCTAAATTAACTTCACTATCTATGTAAATCCTACTAAATATCCTACAAAAATATCTCTATAACTTTAGTTTAGTCCACTTGTACATAGGTGAATCTTGTCAAATTTCGTCAGTATCATCAACTCTATACTGACCTAAACTAGTTAAAACTGACCCTCTCCTAACAAAAGTGACTTTTTAAAACCAAATGTTTTCTTAAGTTTGGCCTATTTTCTTATCATGTTGGTAGCATGAAAAATTACCCAATTATACTCATATATAAAAATCAAGGTCTCATTTGAAAGGGGATTTACACTTATCTAGTACAAATCTATCACTATTTTAGATTTAAGGACTATTTCAAATAATTTGGACTTATACCTACTAAAGTGGAGTGGAGAAAATTTTCTCCAAAAATAATTTTCATATATTTTAAATAAATTGGACTGTTTCAAACCATTTGGGAATAGATCATTTCGAATGAATTGGACTTATAGCCACTAAAGTGGAGTGGATAAAATTTTCTCCAAAAAATAAATATCCTATATTTTAAATAAATTAGAGTGTTTCAAATCATATTGGCATAGATCATTTCAAATAAATTGGGTTATTTTAAATAATATAGACTTATACCCATTAAAGTGGAGTGAAGAGAATTTTCTTGAAAAATAAATTTGTAATATTTGAAATAAATTGGACTATTTCAAAGAATTTGGGCACAGATAATTTTGAATAAGTAGGGCTATTTTGAATAATTTAGACTTATACCTATAAAATGGAGTGAAAAAGATTTTATTCAAAAATAATTTTATTTTATTCCAAGTAAATTAGTTTATTTCAAACCATTTGATCATAGATCATTTTGATTAAATTAGGCTATTTTAAATAATTTAAAATTATACCAACTAAAGTGGAGTGAAGAATATTTTCTCCATAAATATGGTTTATATATTCTAAATAGATTGAATTATTTCAAAGCATTTGGGAGCAAATCATTTTGAATAGATTGGACTATTTCAAACTTGTGGTACCCTTCCAGGCCTTCATACTGATTATTGATCCTTTGAAGTACCTTCTGTTACTATGACATGTTACACCATTTGACTAGCTAAATTATCGATGAAAACATATTAAGCAATCTAGTTCATCTCCATAATAAAATATCTTTACAATTGTTTGTTGTTCATTGGGAAGATTTCATGAGCAAGTGTCAATATACTAATGGATCAAGTTGGGCAATTCCAAGATAAATAGATGGAGTATCCACTTTCACTTAACTAAATCAAAGTAATTCTAAATTAGAATCGATTAATTTGAAATTAACCAAACTATATTTGAGATAATTTAGAATTTATTTGTATGAAATTGATGATAATGTTTATTAATATAATTATAGTTAATAATCAATAAATACACTTGAAATAATCATAATATGGCAAAGTTACATCTTTCTAAACATTGGTTCACAACGGTTGGTATGGATTTTTTAATTTCTCCAAAGAATGTGATGATAGATGTAATTTTTATTATCCAATCCTTTTCATCTTTTTGAATTCCATTTCTAGTATATCTACTTGGCGTAACATAACTCATTTTCAATTTTTAATTTTTAACCCAATTCTAAGAATTACAATAAATGAACAATGTGTTGACAATTGAAAAATCATCTCCAAAGGTCCCTTTAAAAATAAATTCATCCAATTTATTTATTATTATATTGAAGGGCTTAGAATATCTTTTCCCCCAAACAAACATGAAATTTGAAATTGTGTAACCCATGACTTGAATGAGTATTATCAAATGATTATCCTTTATCATTGACCAAATGTCAACATGAGAAAAAGACTGTAGTACCACCTTCAAATTTTTTTGGAATGATCTCAAATGTAGTATGACGTATTTTATATTTTATAATCTTCTTTTTTCTGATATCATGCATTTTCATATCCTTTTTTTGTGCACAACAAATAATAAGTTATCCAACCCTTAATCAATAGTTTTTTAAAAGTCAGTTTTAGCTCCTCCTTTGAAATATCTGGAATTTGTTAAAATATAAATGAATAATTTATTAACAATATTATATTATAATAAATATAGCATGTTAATTTTCTAAAAACATGTTTTATGCCATTATAATGGTCATTGATGTGCTTTTGATTTGCATTTCTTATTGTAACATAAAAACATAATGCATTTCATTTGGTTCATTTTTTTGCATTTATTTAAATCTTAATAAAGATTCATATAAACACATAAAAATAAATACATGCTTAGGTACATTGTAACTATACTCATTATACGTAGATGTACCATTTATATTTCTAGTTTTATAACTACATATGCATATAATGTAGGAACTGATAGACAACTCAGAGTGGCAATGACTTACAATGCTAAATGATAGAATCAATTGATGTATTTAAAAAAATGAGTAAATAACTAGTGATAGTAGAATGCAAACATAGATAGAAATATTAAACCACTCAGTATTGAAACACACAAAGATCCATTCAAATAGATATTGAACAAGAAAGACAAGAATTATAAACTTATTTTATCATTTATATTATTAAACTCATTCAAGAATTAAAGTTAACATTCATTAAACACATTTTAGATTAACAGTGATGAGCTACCATGCTCAATTATAAAATATAGTTTCTATGGCCATTCTAAGGCCCATGCCAAATACATATCCTTCCTGAATACTCACTCACTCATTCCTGCTAGAGTTGCATTACTATTGGTTTCCATTGATGACATACTTCTCTCATAGTCTACTAGTTTCAACTGAGATGCTCCTAGTCATGAAGATAACATTTTAGATAAATGTATGTATAAAATCTATTGGAAGAATCTAGATATAGATAAAAGTTGGTAGAGGATATGGGAAGAGATCTTAATGGCTATTAATGCATTAAATTACAATAGTCTAAAGATATATGTTTTGAAGATAGTAGGATCTCAAAAATTAAAAGAAAATAAATTGAAGTAATTGATGACAAACAAATAGGATACAAATTTCATACATAGGTATTTTAGCTTATGTTACCAACATAGAAATGTTCATATTGAATCCTTATAACTTAACCATGACTTTATCAAATTCTATAACATTCCCATTTTTCCATAACTTGTTTCTTATAGACGTTGATAGGAATTTAACATTGATCAAACAACATCTATATTATTATAGTAATGATAGTATCAGTTTTTATTATGCATACCAATACATATTTATATGTTTATACAGCCCATCACAACAAACAAAATAAGATATACTCTTCTAAGCCATAGTTCACTATCA
This sequence comes from Torreya grandis, assembly GCA_037957365.1. NCBI lineage: Eukaryota > Viridiplantae > Streptophyta > Pinopsida > Cupressales > Taxaceae > Torreya > Torreya grandis. The sequence continues at coordinate 1,688,658 of JARHVA010003156.1, read as the reverse complement.
CTAAATTCAAATGAATATACACCTTAATAGTTGAACCCCCTTCATATAATTTTAATCAGACACATCAAATTAAAATTTGTTAAAATCAATAGAAATATAATTATTTTGAGCATAATATACTTTATTTTTTTTCAATTAATAAAGAATGTATGGATACTCTACACCAAAATTTATTGTATTGAAGACATAGTATAACACATATTGTATTATTTTAAACTGGGTAAATTAAACATATAAACAACATTTTAAAAGGTGAGTGAAACATGCAAAAAACATTTTAATGGGTAAATATAGCCACATTTAAGTCTACACAACAATAAAATGAACCCACACTTCCAAATCCTAAGTTAATTCAAGTCTATATTTTATTGTCTTCTATAATCTCTTGTCAATGAAGAAAAAATCAATTATAATGTGTTTAAATAAATAAATAAATAAATAAAAATAATATATTCTATAATTACATAAAATTGTATAATTACACATTTATTGAAAGGGGTTTTAACCTTTTTTTTTTTCCTTTTTTTAGTTTGTTTGGGTGCACTATTTCATTGAAACTTTGGTTCTTTATTCCCTACAATGTATTATATAATGTAGTAACTAAAACATTTTATCATCAATTGATTTGATATTTGTATTTTTATAAAGTGACTTGTTGTAGAGTTTTACCTTGTGTTGTTTTTGTGGAGGCACCAACCTATAGAGTTGTGTCATGGGTTGTTGAGTTGGAGACACAAAGTTCTAGATCTACATTGTGAATTATTTTAATTGATACAAATATATGAATACATATTCTATCAGTATTATGAATCATTGATAAATTATATATATATATATATATATATATATATATATATATATATATAATTGAAAAAATATGCATGATCCTATCTTACCTTCTTCAACTTGCAATGTGTCATGTTCATTGATATGATCTTCAATTATTGTTGTTTCTTCACTTGCATGAAATGACATTAGTGCTACACACCTAAAGATTAATAAGTTGTTAGGTTTGAAAAATAAATCATACACACCAAAATATTGTTAAGATGTTATATTTATAGAATGAAGCATGATTATAAAATAAATTAAAAAAATTATGCACTTGGTACTAATCATTGGAAAATGAAGTGGTTGTTCTTGTATTGGTTTCTCTGAATTTGTCAAACAATTCTGAAATTGAACATTCAAAATTGTTTATTCTTTAGTTTCTATAATGCAAAATAAATTTATTTTCAATTTTGTACAAGTACTCACCAATCCAACTCGTGTATATACCCCTATTACATCACATGAATTTGAATAATTGAAAGTAGAGACAATTTTCTCTCAAAAGATGTTATCTAGTTCATTTTTGAATGGCCTCCCTATTTTGCATGAACCAATCATTTAAAATGTTGGTATGTCTTCATAGATGTCAAAACCTTCCTCTAGTTTACTTTGTTATGAATGGAGGTTAAAACCTTTAAGTTAAAAATTAGTAAGATCCTTAAAAAAATTGATAACTGTAATATGTGTCTAATCAAATTCATTACTATCTATACCCCATAGTATGAAACCCATATCTTTCATGGAATGAAAATCACCAACACAGATTCTTGAGAGAGGTCTAAATGCCTGACCAATGTTCTAGTTTGTGGATGATGAATACATTAAAGGCCCCAAAAATAAATTTATCAATCAATGCCTGAATAAACAAGTGAAATTTTTCTTCTTTAAAAACATTAGTGACATTCAAAAGATCAATAATTATAAAATTGACATTCACACCAAGAATATACATTTCACTAAAATCTTATAAAATGGATGTCTAAGGACATGGGGGACCGTAATGGTAGCTGAATCTTACTATATCTATTTAAGGAAGCTAACCACCATCATTATGTAGATATATTTTCAAAATTCTTAATGAATCTTGAGATAATGTTTCCAAACCTTTTTAATTTTTTTAAATACCTTCATTCAAGACACACAAATCATCAAATCTTTTCACCAAAATTGTATAATGTTCCATTACCTCTTCAGGTGTGATTGTTTTGTCTGATGGTAGTGTTGTATCATGGTTGTTAAAATAATCTATAATTTTTGATAATATGTAACTTTTGATCTTCACCTTTTTGCACCAAGTATCCATGTCTTTTTACCTAGGGGTGTCCAAAAAGGAAATAGACCCTTTTTCCAATAAATTTGCTAGTTCTATTTTTTGTTTTTCAAAAATCCCTTAAATATTTCTAAGTATTATTATACCAATCAAATTTAAATATTGTTTATCTATAACAGGTAAAGTACCACTTTCAAACAAATCTAATGCCTTATCAAAACAATCCAAAATGGATTGTTCCATAAAAAGAAGGCATTTCCTCTCTTGTAGTTGTTGTGCTAAAAATTTCATTTTTGTGAACAAGTGTCTATATTGTTCATGTATTTCTTGTGTCTTTTTATGTCCTATTTCAAGATTCTTCCAACCTCTTAGTTTGATAAGGTCATGTGTAGATCAAACTCTTTTTACAAATGAAGCCTTATAAATTATTTCATTAGCTTCATTATATTAGTTACGTATTTTGTGAACAATATGGAATAGAGTACAAGTTTCTAAAAATCTTGCCTTCTAAAAAAACATTTATTTCTCAATGATATTGAATTGTATTCCTCCTTCAAAAGAATTCTCTATTGTGTTTTAATTGTGTTTTGGCCATTTACAATTTTGAAATTTACAGTTTTTCACCATCATATCTTTTAGGACTTCCTTTGATTCAATAATACATTTAGGGTTACTTGGATCAAAATGAATTAAAAAAGCATCCATCATTAAAAAATCATTATGTTTTACAAATGAATGAATTATATCATTCACTCATCTTTCATTCATATTTTGATAGTAACATCCCCCTATTAATAAAGCTCTATAGGAATGTTTAAGGTGTAATTTCTAGAGGAAATATACCATGTAGATAATTGACTATGTCTGATCATAAGTTTATGTCAACAAAAGTGTTATAACCTTTTGTTTGATCTTATTTTTGTCCACTGGTGTGAGTAATTGCATGCCCTCTTTGATATCTACATATAAATGTGTTTCCCTTGATTATCTTGTTTTATTCAATGTTTTTTCTATCATGAATGTAGAGTATCTTAAATACATGTTTGCATCATGGCAAGTAGAATTTGTTGCTCCTTGTTCATGTTTTTATTTCAACATATTTTGTATTCTAATGACCAAATTATCTATATCTATAAACCCAAACATTTTAAGGTTGTCATATCTATTCAAATGAAACCCAAATGTTAAACAAGAAGGAAAAAATATATTTTTTAATCAATTCCATTTTATTGGGTGTAAATTTATTGAAATTAGTTATAGCTTGACAAAGAATTACATCTTCTCAATTTGATAATTCCAATTGGGATTGAAGGGAATCTTGAATTTCATCCTTATCATAGGCAAGGATTATTCCAATCGAAGAAGATTATTTTCTTGATGTAGTGTTGAACAAGAATATATTTGAATGCATGTTTGACAGACGAAACAATTCAAAATACCAATCAATAAGAGTAAATTTATTAAAACCATAAAATGGAAGATGTAGATGTGGATTAAATTTTAGTTTTTATATTTTAAATGGTACTCTATCCAAATTATCTTAGATTGAGGCCTTCTTCCACCTTTTATCCAAATTCTCTTCAAGTGAGGCCTTATTTTTCCTTTTAAGTTTGGGAATTCATTTTTCTAAAATTATTTAAATATTGATATTTTGTAAAATTCAAGTTGCATATTGCATCAGTTCATGAATTTATTTTGTGATTACATTTATATTAACAAATTTTAATTATAAACTAAAATAAAAAATACATATTAAATCTTGTAATATATACATTAACTCACACTTAAAATAATAAAGTATGACCAAATTGAAAATAAATTATGTGCACCAAAAAATATAATATGATGGGTAAAGGAATACACAAACAGTTATTTCAAAAGAGAAATATGAAGGGAAGTATGTTTCTAATATGTGTCAAAATGCCCATCAACAGGTACCTTCAAGGTATCTCCTAGGAGATACCTTTCAATCATGTAAAAGAGTGAATTTTTATTACAATACATATCATAGGAGATACCTTCAAGTTAACCATGATGGTATTACAAGTTTACTTTAAGGCCTTTGAAGTAATATTTTAGTGATCACCTCGAAGGGTGTTGCCATACATTCAAAGGGATGTTGAATGTATCTCCCAGTATAATTTTCCTTCACATTGAAATAATTATTAGTTGATAATTTGATAACTTGAAGGGCCTTCTAATACTTGGGAGACCACACATTTTAGGTCATCATGTACACATGCTCTTTCCACCTTAATTTAATTTAAAAAATTTCCCTATTGTCTTAATAATTTTAGATTTGAATAATTACCTTGTTGTACCTCTTAAATTTTCCTTTACCTTGATGGTCCTTTTAATATCTTCAATATATCTCTTAGGAGATAACTTCAAGTTACCCATGAAATTATTATAAGGGCCTCAAAGGAATATCATATTAGATACCTAAAGAATGAACATGCCTAGTGTTATTATGGTTTGTAATATATTAAAGGTGTCTCCTAGGAGATACCTTCAAGTTAGCAATGAAGGAATATTATAATGGATACTATTGATACCTAAAACTCTCACTCTTGATGAAAAATTTATTATGGAAAGCTTTATATATGTGGGATGAAATTATGATCTATAATCAACCTTCAATATTCCCATGATGCTTAGGAGAAACACTATGGTAAGACATTTCTCCCTCTAAACTACCTCTGGAATTCTTGTTAAAAAGGGGCCCTAAATCCCTCAACCAATGGCATGCATTTACTTTAAAGAAGAATTCCCTTCTTTCCTAAGGAGCATCATGATTACATGTGTCATCAGTAGAAGGGATTGAGGATTATACAAAAAATGAATAAGGGGAACCCAAGAAAAATGAGGTTGATCACCATCTATCAAACTTCATTGAGTACATCTATGACAAAAAGGCTAACTATCCCAAAACTTCAAAACATGGATTATGATCCATATATACCTTGAGGTTGAACTTTCCCAATGTTATTTAGGTGTATAAGGGATTGAATGAGATACTTTCAAATAGGCACAAGAGTGTATTTCTCTTTCAAGGTATCTTCTAGGAATAACCTTTGGACCAAATATCTAAGTTTTCCTATATCACACATTCCCAGACTACTTGACTATGTTTGTTTGTGTGTGTGCAACACCTACTCACAACAAAAATTGGTTCTAAAAAAAGTTTTCCTTGAATAATCCATCTTCAAAGGTAAATATTAAACCATATGGACTTTATTTTCTACTCTACCCTTCCCCCTATTTTGGAAGCTTCCTAGAGCGAAACCTTTTAAAGGAGATAATTTGAAGTCATCCATTAAAGTACCTTAATGTTACCCTTGAGATAATTTCAAATCACACATTAAGGTAATAAGGAACTTAAATGAGTCTCCTAGTAGATAAATCAAGGTGGAGCTTACCCGTCATTATTGTGGTCTTCTCTAGATCTTATTAAGGGGTAAAGGTGTCTTAATTCTAAGATTTAATGTGAAACCCATCAAAAGTGTAGACCTCATAAGATCATCAAGAGAGAGTTGAAAAATTAAAATCCATAATTGCATCATTTTTATTTCACAAGAATTACACTAAAGAGATTTTCCATACATTACAATAAATACAAGGCCCTTGAAAAGAATCTCCCAGGAGATACTTTAAAGGGCATTGTCATACACTGAAGAGAATGTTGAAAGTATCTCCTACAAGACACTTTCAACATGCACATGAGTAGAAATTTCCTTTAACATGAAGACACTATTGGGTGATAACTTAATGACCTTAGTTTTATTGAAAGGAAATATATTCAATATTTAGCTTTTGGAGATTTTGATTGGGCCATATTATTAGATATTGGTCTACGTGTTTTTGTTCAAACATTTTATCTAATAGATTTTGGTCTTAAATTTTTTTATTTGAGACTTTAGTCTTAAAAATATTTATTTGGAGTTTTTTAATTGGACATTTTGTGTAAATAAATTTTTTGAATGACTTATATTTTATCAACAATTTTGCTCTTCAAGTTTTTCATATCAACCTTTAATTTCAAAATTTTTGTTTGGATATTTTGTCAACTCAATCACAACACAAAACTTGACTCCCAATTCCCAACTACCAAAATTCTATTATAATTTTCCAATAAAGTAAAATACTTCTAGATACTTGATAAGGATACCCACCAACTAAACTGACTAGATATGAAATATGCAAAAAGTACAAAACAATTGAATGTTAGGAATTTATAATGAACTAAAATTAAATGTGAAAGTATATATACATGATGTGTATCCATTTATTTATTCATTACTCTTGAATTAATTTTAACTTGACTAATATGATGCATAAGAAAATCACTAACTACCTGTGAGACTATTGCAAGTAAAGAAGTGACTAGAGGAAAGGAGATTTTTTCATAGAGAAAGTAAAAAAAACTACAAGTAGTGCACATAATTACAATGGCATCTTCATCTAAGGCATTTATGGGAGCACTTACACTATCATCATTTTCTATCAAGGACTTGACCAAATTTAAAGACATAGTCTATGATGCCACCATTTTTGACAATAGGTATGGGAAATACTCTATATTATGGGATGTTGTCTATTTTATTGACATGTTTTCACTAGATGGAAATATATCTCCCTTGGAGTTATAATTCATCATAGACTTGATATTAATTAAGAGATAGGGATTACATTTAGTTATGGCCAAGCCCAAGGTGATGCTATGCATCGACCTTATTTGAGAAATATTATTCAAAGGAAAGGTTATGCATGATAATTTTCTACACCACATGTATAACCAAAATTTTATGGCATGCATATACAAAGAAGATTTTTGAAGGTATTTAAAACCACCAATACTAGATGCTTATTTTGATAAACATAAGCTAGTTTCATGGAAGCATAATATTACTATGGAGAAGGTGTTGAACTCATGTCTTATCCCCAAAGAAACCATGACATACAAAGGAAAGAATTCCATTACAATTAATAAGTTTAGGATGGGAGTGTGAATTGACACAAATTATGTACACCATCTAATATAATCTGATTGGCAAAAATAATCCATAAACATTTATTTCATAGGAGAAATATGAGGGTAAGTATGTTTCTAATATGTGTCAAAACACCCATCAATAGGTACCTTCAAGGTATCTCCTAGGAGATACCTTTTAATCATGTACAAGAGTGAATTTTTTCTACAAGACATATGTTTGGAGATACCTTTAAGTTAATCATGATGGTATTACAAGTGTAATTAAATGCCTTTGAAGGAATATCCTATTAGTCACCTCAAATGGTGGTGTTATACATTCAAAGGGATTTTGAATATATCTTACAGTAGAACATGCCTTTACCTTGAAAACATGACTAGTTGATAACTTGATAAATTGAAGAGCCTCCTAATATGGTCTTTGCTTAGACTTTTTTGGGATTTTTGCACAAACACAATGTTTGACGAAAATAGGTCTTTAGTATTTTTGACGTAGTAAAAAACACCAATGTCTTATTTTCATCAAATATTTTGTTCACTACAAAAATTCCAAAGGAATTCAATGTCTTGGTAAAATCCTAGTTGCATTGGGATAAGTGTTTTGTAAAAAATATGAAGGGTCATTTCTTTTGGACATTTTATCCACTTCAATAATTTCAAAGAGCACTTTCCCTTTGGGAATTTTTATACAATCAAAATGTCTGAAAGAATTTCATATTGTTAGGAAGATGTAAATATCTTATTTGTTTTGGACTTTTTTCTTACAATAAAAGGTTTGAGGGTACTTACCCTTCAACAAAAGTACAAAGGCTTGATTTCTTCGAAAAAAGATCTAAGTAAAATTCATTTGATAAAAGTGTAAGATAATTTTTTTTAGAATTTTAATCTATGGAAAAAAAATTTAAGGTCACTTTACCTTCAAAAATTTTTCCTATGGAAAAAAATCTTTAAAGAAAAGTCTAAATTCTCTTGAAAAAAATACCTTCAATGTATCTTCAATAAAGAAGGAACTACTAGGTGATATTTTGAAGGAACCTATAATACCTTAAATGTATCTCCTACGAAACACATTTAAAACATGTAAAAGAGTATATTTCCCCTTTAATGTATCTCCTAGGAGATACATTCCAAACATGGACAAGAGTGGATTTTTCCTTTAAGGAACAAGTGCAATTCTCTTTTACATGAAAGGCACTACTGGGTGATATTTTCAATGACATTGTAATAAATTCAAGGTATTTCCTAAAATACACCTTTAAAACAAGAACAAGAGTGGATTTAACTTTAAGGTATCTCTAAGGAGGTGCCTTTTAAATAGGCACAAGAGTGGATTTCTCCTTCAAGGAACAAGTAGAATTTTCCTTTACATAGAAAAAACTACTAGGTGATATTTTGAAGGACCCTATAGTACTTTAAATGTATCTCCTAGGAGATACATTTCAAGCATGCACAAGGGTGGCTTTCCCCTTCAAGATATCTCCTAGGAGATACATTTCAAATAGGGATAAGAGTAGATTTTTCCTTCAAGGAACAAGTTCAATTTTTCTTTACATGGAAGGGATTACTAGTCAAGGTATCTCCTAGAAAATACCTTCAAAACATGAAAAATAGTTAATTTACCATTCAAGGTATCTCTAAGGAGATTTATTTCAAATAAGAATAATATTGGATTTCTCCTTGAAATAACAAGTGAAATTTTCCATTACATAGAAGGCACTATTGGGTGATACCTCCATTTCTAAAAAATGGGGACCCATGTGTAAAAATATACAAATTTGTACCTTGAAATTTAATATTCATTTTATTAGAGTTTCATTTATATGTTTGAATATTATCTATATTTTAATATCATCCACACCTTCATTTGGTTGGCTTATTTATTCATGGTTATGGTTTCACCTTGTCTAAGTTTACTAATATTTGTTCTTCATATTTCAATTTATAGGTTTTATTAAGCCTTTCTTGAATGAGATGTGTCTCAATTTTATAGTTTAATCCTAATTTCTCCTTTTACTAGACTTTGGTTTATATAAATTCAAGTTAAATCCATGTATATAACTTCTTGAAACCTTTTCTCAAGAAACCCTAGTACAGGTTCTTTCAGACCAAATTCAAAATTGGCAAGAATAAATATATCCAAACTAAACCTTAGTCTAAAGTTATATGATGGGTCTTATTTATGTCTCAAGTACCCTCATCCCAATTTATCTTAATCATGGTCCAAATTTATTATATGCATGGTCCCTTTGTTATAAACTTAGGCTAAAATATTAATCCCAAAGTCTTGTTCATATTTATTAATATAAATGAGATCCTCCTTGTTTACTGGCATGGTGGATCCCTTCCTTTTTTTGACTAGCCAATGATGAAGATATAAGGTTTGATAGACCAAAACCACTCATGGATAAGTGTAGAGATGACATGTGTTGTGTTGCTGCCCCTCTTGAGAAAATTGGAACTTCTTTCGCAAGGTTGTGCATAGGGCTTCCATGTGTAAACCAAACACTCCTCCTAGGGGAAGTCAAAATTTATTTTAAAAATTGAGAACAAGGGCACCACATGTTAAAACCATGTTAACCAAGTAATTGGCTTCGTGGGCCCTATTTATTTATTGATTGGCCAATAAATTTACTTACAATTTTGACTTAAATGGAAATATATTTGAGGAGTATGGGCTACCAAGTATCAATCGGGTGCTACACTAGAGTGAAATGAGATCCTCTTCAAGGTATATGATCATTAATATGACATGAATAATAAGTATACAAAGACTGATACTTAGGTAAAATTTTGAAAAGGGGCCTATTATAACATAAAGTTTCACCCTTGTGGGAGAGTTCTTTAGGTTCTCTCACTTTTAGCTACAATATTGGAACAACCTCAAGTTGTGGGTATCCTATAGTGAGATTGAACCTCTAGGATTTGTAATGAGGCTAGTTCCTCATATTCTTCAGTTTAGTTTGTCTCCCATAATAAAATCTACTATTGAATAAGGAAAAGGGAGAGAAAGATAACATGAAATGGGAATCTAAGCAAAGGATGGTGATGCACCAAAATATGAAATGATCCACTTTTAGCCTAAAAACCTTAACAAATAATAATGAACCTAACCAATAAATATATTAATATGATCCTTTCTCAATGCCACAAGCATAAATATTTTGTGTGAAGGTTGAAAGCAAACACAACAATTTTAAGGACAAAAAGAAATAGGTCTATATAAAACACTATAACTTGTGACACTTCAAGAAGGCACCAATGTCTAACACTTCACACAACCTACAATGAACCAAAATAATTGAATAAAGATATGTAGAGAATATAAAAATGATGAAAAGGGACATACATCTGTAAGTTAAACTCCACTAATGTATACTTGACATCAAACTAAAATCAGAAAAGTTTATCTTACTACTTCAAAAGAGTGTTTACAAGGTGATTTTGAAAGAGTGACTCCATCACTAGCTGAGGGATCCCTTTTTAGACTCAAAATCCCCTATATAGTAGAAATGGATTATAGAAGAAGGGGATTACATGAGAAAATGGAGAGGAGGGTCATAAATGGCTGTAACTACCACTATTATCCTCATGTTCTTTTGCATTCAAAGCATGCAACTACCTTAACCATGAGATAAACCATCCAAGATCACCACAAATCTCCTCAAGCCCCTCATACATTAAAGTCTCCATTTTTGTAGCTAAGAAATACATGTCAAGGTAGCTGCATGTCTCTACCAAGTGTGAATGATTTTATCTTTGCATTAAAAACTTGACATGTTCCTTCACTTTGCTTGTCCTGCATGTATAAGTATGAAATCCCCATATATTTGAATCTAGACTGAACCATGCTACTTCTACATTGAGTGGTTTTTTTAGAGATGATAGCCATGTCAAATGATGAGGACCTCTCCATTAATTACACCTACCAGCTCCTACTTTGAAACCTAGACTAGATCTTTCCTATAAATGGAAAACCAATCTAAGTACCTTGGTTTTCTTGTATCTGTTTATGTCGATGTAAGTCCAAAAAATGCAAAAGGCTATTTGTAGGGATTTTATATTTTGACATTTGTAGGCTTGTCATGGGATATTTGAATCACAATGGCTATTTTTTGAGCTTGAATTTTGGCACTAGATAGAACGTCATGTTTTCTTTGGATGCTTTATTATGGGCCTTTTTATTTTGGATAATTTGCTTGAATAATTTTTATAGACTTTTTTCCCAAAGGAACTAAATTTTATACATTTTGAGAATGACCCTTCAAATTTTGAAAAGTCCTTTGGAGAAGTGCTCTTTCTAAAGGAAAAGTATATTTCATCCACTTTGAAAATGTCCCTTTCCAAAGGGAATGCACCCTTAAATTTTTTTGTAATTATCCTTTTGTTATTTGAATTTAACCATCAAATTTTGGGAAAATACCCTTCCCAAAGGGAACATCCCCTTCGATAAACTTGAAAAGTCCCTTTAGATTTTTTGTTTCAGCACTTCTTCCCAAAGGAATTCCTTTAGAATTTTTTTGTTCAGCTTTTTGAAAATAATTTTTCAACTTTCTGACTTTGGGATAAAAGTTCTAAAAAAAATTTCTCTTCAAAAAAATTGTCTCAAATAATTGTTCTGAAGGAAATGTGTCCTTTAGAACATTCCTTCAGGATCTTCATTTCAAACAAAAAGTTTGAAGGAATTTTGCCTTTAGGCAAAAAATTTCTTGGATAATTTTCACAATGGAAAAGTTCCCTTTGGAAAATTCCTTCGAGCTTTTGAAAATAAATCTTCTCAAAAGGAACATACCCTTTAGATTTTTAAAATGGACCATTAGCTCTTTAAAAATTACCTTCCCGAAAGAAAAATGGACCTTAAATTTTTTGAGAAATCCTTTTTCTAAAGGGAAAGGATCCTTCAAGTTTTTGAAATGGATTCTATAAAAAATACCTTTGGGGAATAAGAAAGTACCTTTTGGAAATTGTTTCAAACAAAAAGCTTGAAATAATTTCTTTCAATTAGTCTCCATACAAAGTCTACAAGAATGAACAAATAAAGACTTAGTTGAATAAGAGATTTTTCACTTAGCTCTTTTAGTCTGCAAGATCTTCAAGGTTTATGCCTAAACCTGTGAAGGCTTGATTCTTTGAAGGCTAAGGAACCATGAAGACTTAATTAGACCCTCAATCTTTGACATGTTGAGCCTACTCTAAAGCCTTGGTATGTGGGCCAAAATTTGGCCAACATTTTTTATGAGTCATAGGGAAGCATTCTTATTATGCTTGAGAACCCAAACCACTTGCATTGTATAATCCATTGGGCATGGAGTCATTAGCCTCTACAACTGAGCTGGTCTAAAACTAGATACAAGGCTAACCCCTCTTAGAACTTCCTCTTAAACTAATAAGGACAACAAGAAGAAAACAAACAATGTGCCCAAGGCACTTAAGGGAGGGAAACACATAACTAAAAAGATGTGCACAAGGCACTTAGGATAAAACATGAAAAACTATAAAAAATGTAAAATATAAATAATGGCTACAAAATATTCTAGTAAAAAGGCTTTAGATGAATCCCATTAACTAGGATGGGTAGTATCTCTCCATATATTTAGGCCAACTAAAAAGCATTATGTTGTTCGCATCCATGGATCAAATAAGGACCACTCCACAAGCCATCAAATTTGGTATGGTTACCTAGCTTGGCCTTATTTGAATCCCACTTGATGACTAGATCCCCTTTCTTGAAGTCGCTTATTATGGATCTCTTGTCAAAGGATTTCTTAACTTGAGCTTGATGTGATTCTAGTGTTTTTATTATAAGGTCTCTCATTTATTCAAGCTCTATGAGTTCTACCAGTATTACATGCATGGGCTTATCTTCCATCAACTCCAGTTGATGGGTTAGTTCTAATGTAGGTAACTCAAGAGAAATGGGCAACTTTGCCTCCCTTCCATATACTAAGACATATGGATAATTGTTAATGGTAACATTAGGAGTTACCTTGTCAGCCCACAAGGCTATCTTTAATTTAGTGTGTCATGTCCTCTGATTCTCTTACATAGTTCTCCTAATGATTCTTGGCAAATTTTTATTTGTGGACTCAGCCAATCCATTTCCTTGAGGATAATAGTTGGAATAGGTGTTGAGGTAGATTCCCATCTTGAGATCCCATTCACTTATTTTTATACTAAGGAATTCTAATGCATTATAAAAAATGATAGTGGATGGAACACCAAACTTGGTCACAACATTATCATAAAAGTCTATGACTACACCTTAATTATATTATTTCAACATAATAGCTTCCACCCACCTAGTGAAGTATTTTTTTGTAGTAAGCACCCATCCATGCCTTTCACTTGATGGAGGGTTGATCATTCCTATGAAATCTAGCCCCCATTACATGAAGGTTTGCTATACTTGAATTGGGTTGAGAGGAAGGGATACCAATATTTTATTACCTACAAATAAAGCACACTTTTGACACTTTCTTACCCATGCATATGCATTTTCGAAGAGGTTGGGATAGTACTAACCAGTCATCATTATCTTTCCCACTGTAATTCTTAGAGCAAAATGGCCTCTTGTAGGACCATCATGGAATTGATCCAAGAGCCTTGTCACTTGGTCATAATTTATGTACCTTATAAGAACTCCATTTAGGTCCTTTATGAATAATACCACATCAACCAAGGCATAAGGTATGGACTAAAGTCTAAAATACCTTCTCTTTGCCTTGTCCATACCTTGTGGGCACTCACCTATTATCAAGAAATGTGTCATATCCTAGAGCCAACTAGTATGAGGTGGAGGTGCATCTATTTGTGAGTTATCTTGTGTTACCAAGATAACCTCTTTGTCTTTATGAAGGTCATTAACAATATGCTCACACAAGCCTTTGCCTCTCACTAGCTTAGTGACCTTGATCTCCATGTCATATTTTGTGGCCTTGGTAATCCAACCATCTCTCTTTTCATTCAAGTCTTTGTTAATAAGGAAGTCTTTCACTCAAGGATGAGACACCATAACATATATTTTTCTATTTGAGAGCATTGGCATAAACTTTTTAAGGCTTCTTACTTCTAAAATAACTTATTTTTCTAAGAAAGTATACCTCACCTCATACCCCTCAAGCCACCTAATCAAAAAATGATATTGGTTTCTCAAGTCCTTCACCATTATTTTACATCATCATAGCTTATATATTATCAATATTGGTAAAGGCATAAAATATGAAATCTCTTGAGAAATTATGATTCATGAGTTTGGGTGCTTGGGAAATGGCCTACTTGATAGCCTCAAATATTGATTTACCTTTATTTGACCAAGTGAACACTTGGTTATTCTTAAGCATGGTAGTGATGGGTTAGACCAAGTTTGGAAAACTAGGTATAAACCTTCTCATGAAGTTTATTTTCCCAAGGAAACTCTATATTCCTTTCTTATGCTTGGGTAAGGATAAGGCCAAGATGGCACTCATTCTATGAAGAGAAATAGATAGCCCTTCTTTTGAAACAATATGACCCAATAATTTACCTTCATACATGGAAAACACACACTTATTGGGCTTCAAAGAGATCCCATACTCTCTTCATCTCTCAAGTATTAACCTCAAGTGGTATATGTGTTTGTTGGTATCCTTATAGAAAACATTGATGTCATCCAAGTAGAGCATCACCATTTTATTCAATATCCCTAGGAAATCCATGTCTGTGGCCCTTTAGAAAGTTTCCCTAGAATTTGATAGGCCAAAAGGCATCTTCTGATAATCATATGTTCCCCACTTTGTGGTAAAGGTAGTCTTGTACTAATCTTCTTCTCTTACCAACACCTAGTTGTATCTCAAGTACCCATCCAAAAAAGAGAAGTTTTTTGAACTAGCAACCATTTGAAGGAGTTTCTCCATGGATGGTAAGATGTAGTGATCTTTCAAAGAGACCCTATTCAATTCTCTAAAGTTAAAACACAATCGGATCTCATCATTCTTCTTCCTCATAAGTACTAAATTAGCTATCCATGAATAGTGTTTGATGGGAAAAATTATATTGGAATTAATCAATTTACTCAAATATTTCATCATTATATCTTTAATTTTTGTATTGACAATGCTTTCCTTCTACCACACAAGAATAGCATTGGCCTCCAGTTCTATAGTATGTTGGGATAGCTTATGACTAAAGCCTCTCAAATCACTATATTCTCAGCCAAATATGTCTAAATATTACTTACAAAGTTCAATGAAATCATGACTTTCTACCTTATTGCTTACCTTTACAAGCTTAAGGAGCTTGTCTTTGAAAATAAAGACTCTTTCATAGTTCTCCTCATCAGTTCACATTAATTCATTATCTTTCCTCATATGGTCTCCCTCATGGAAAAGAATTTCAAGGGTTACCAGCCCTTTAGGAAGTTTTTTAGACTTTATTTGAAAAATTTTATCCTCATATTGATGTTGAAATTTACCTTGGTTCATTGAGGAAAATTCTACTTCTTGCTACAAGAAACAAGCAATTTATTTTTAATTTTTGAAGACTTGCTAGTGGGATTCATTATCTATTACTAATGGCCTCACCACCACCTTGTCATGTGGCTAAAAGGTAGCCTCTTTTATCTTACTTGCAATGTCAAACTAGTCTCTCACAACTACCAACCTATCAGCATGTTGATTATGGTTCCTTGGCACAACTTCAATGTTAAAGGCTTTGGAATATTCAATTAGGTCTGATACTCTATTATTTAAGACCTCATCAGAATATTGTTCATAATGTTTAGGCCCCTAAATTTTTTCACTATAATCTCACTTTCTCCATATGGTAGTAACTTCTTGATTCCCCTCTTACTAGCCCATTGGAAGCCATGGATTAGGCCTTCATATTTTGCTAGATTGGAAGAGCAACTAAAATGGAACCTATAAGAAGAGAAATAATTATCAACTAAAGAAGAAACTAACATTTCCCTTGCAACTACTCTAATTTTACTTATTGAACCATTAAAGAACAAATTACACATACCATTGAGGTCTTCTTTGGGTCCAATGAGGGAAGGCATGAGTTGGTTTCTTCATGTAGAAAATAGACACCCATGTCTCTTTATTCAACACCTTCTAAAGTGTTGATAAATTAATTACCCCCTATGGCTCATCCAAGAATAAGTTTGGAATCTCCTTAGGATAATTTTTTAGTTCTTGACCAATTGTAGATGCATCCTCATCAAGGATAACACAATTGAGGTTTATGCTATGTCATTGATGGGGCTCAATTTGAAATTATGCCATGGGCTCAGACTTGATTGATACCTTAGTCCCATACCTTTTTATAAATTCCATGTATGACCAATCTACTATGAGATAGACTCCTATGTTTGCTATGAATTATCTAAATAAGCATAGAGAAAAACAAGGAGGCACCTCTAGAATCAATACATTTTGAGTTGTTCAAACACTACAATAAGCATGTAGGGTCAAGCTGAGATATCTGATAATACTAGCTAGTTTGGTGGAAGATCCATCAAGATACAAAAATCCCTTAGATTGAGGTTCATGCTTTAAATCAATCTGGTCTACTATTGACTTTGTCATCATAAAAGTACTTGGTCTACTATCTACCATGCAATTATGTACCAAGGATACACCAATGATTAATGAAATGTAGAACAAATGAGGTTTGGCCACCTTATTTTATGCTTCTCCTATAGGACCTTGGGTTGCATTGGTGAGGACTTTAGTTTCTTTTCTTCATTTTTTGCTTTTATTTGTTATAACACATATCTTGGAAAAACCTTCTTGAAGGATATCCACTTGACCAAGCATGGAAATCATGTCCCATATTGGTACACTCACACTAGATTTCTTCATTTTCTGAATAATATTTATTATTGGACCACCAAACTTTACCTGTGCTTTACGGGCCACTACTATTGTTTGTTGAATTTATGAGTTTTATGGATCTAAATGTGTCCCTTGATTTTAATTCAATAGGGTTATTAAAACCTTTGGAGCAGTAGTAGGTCCACTTGGCTTTGATAGTAATGGAGTAATAGTATGGGAATATTTTACCACCTCTTGATTACCATCCATATTCCTTCTTTCAAACCTTGTATTAGCTATCACTAGAATGTATTCTTAGCTAGCACTATCCTATTGAATAGATATGTAGTTCTCTTCTTGCTCAATAATGACCATTGTAGCATCTAGATGGTTGGGTACTTGATCAGATATTTTGTCTTATGGAGACTACCCTAGTTTTTTCATCATGGTGATCTCTATGTTTTGAGCCATTAAGGCGTAGTTATATCCATAAGCAATAGTTTTCTAACATTGGTCATGGAATGCCTAGTTAAAACCATTAGTTGGGATAATGGATTGCCCAAAATATTGATCCCAAGGTATGGTCCCTTTAGCCTCTTAAGCCATATTGTTTTAAATACACATTGTTTTGAATAGGAACCGAGTTGGAAGAGCCTATGACATTTGGGTTATAGCGACATTGCTTATTGTAGCTAGCCTATCCTTGCCCTTGCTCACAGTTCTAGTTCAGGAAATTTCCCTTGATAAGATTGTTGTTGAGGCTAATATGGAGCTTGATAAGGTTTATTGAACTAATTTTTCTACCTTTTAACATTTACCACATCATTTCCCAAGGATTGGAGCATTATCTTAAGTTTTAGGTAGGTCTTTTACTCTCAATAATTACTTGATCCACTAGTGGAGGCCTTTTCCTACTTATGTGAAGGTATAAAATCAATTATTGGAGTTGGAAGAATAACATCAAGTGTGGGAATAACCACAGGGGGTGGTCTAATTTTAGGGAAAAGAGGCATTGGGGGTTTAGGAGTAAGTTTGATAGCATGAACTAGGAAAATTTATACTTTAATAGCCACCTCATAAGCATCTCGTAATATGTCCCCTCCCATAGATTGGATCATTACAACTATATTTCTATTTAGATCCTTCAAGTAATATAGGAATGCAATGTTAGGTGATAGTCTAATAGAGTCTATAATTCTATCCCAAGCTTTTTGGAATCTTGTGTTGAAGTCTTCATGACTTCGTAAGGGGATCTATTGATTGTGGTAAGTTGTTCTTCTAGTGAAAAATGGTCCCTCTTGTATACAAATATATTACATAAGGCCACTCCTAGGTAATTCCATGATTGAATAAAATTAGGAGCTAAGCCTCTATACCAATCTAAATCTTTTCCCTTAAGGGATACAATTAACAGTTCAATAGCTATATTTTCTATAATGACATTATGGATACTGTAAAAATTGGCTATCATTGATGTGTTCATCAGGGCTTATGGTTTGGTCTCATGTAAAATATGAGATTCTTTTGAGAGCTACTACTAGCATAAGATCTTATTATGGTAGATTCAAAGGACTTTGGCCACTAAAGCCTAAAAATATCTTTGGGAAATCATGGTAGTAGGGGAGACATCAAGAGGTTACTTACAAGGGTAGGCTTTGAGATTAGTTAGGAAAAGGTTTCCTTATGTATGGTAGAGTATTGAGGAACCTTAACCTTTTGGCTAAATTTAATGGGAGTTCAACAAACTCAAATAGAATACCTATAGAAGCTGATCTTGTAGTCACCTTTAGCATGAAAGATAGTTACTGTTCTACCACTAGATTATTGAGTGCTCTTCAAAGTTACTAGATAATAAATTACGAAATGTATAACTGCTAAAAATTGATCAAACCAACATCAAATTTGACTAATATACCTCAAAATTGGTCCCACTAGGTGTGTCAAAAATTGTTGTAGCATAGAGTTGCACCCTTATGGGAGATTTTTTCATGCTCTCTCACTTCTAACTACAATATTATAACAACCTTAGGCTATGGGTACCCTATAGTAAGGTTGAACGTATAATATTTTTAATGAGGCTAGCTCCTCAGATGCTTCAATTCAACTTGTCTCCCACACTAAAATCTATTACTAACTAAGGAAAAGGGAGAGAAAGATAACATGAAAGGGAAATCTAAGCTAAAGATGGTGATGTAAAAAAATATGAAATGATCCACTTTCATCTTGAAAACCTTAATAACTACTAATTAACATAACCAAGATAGACTAATCTAATCCTATATCAAGGCCATAAGCATAAGTATTTTATATGGAGGTTGAAGGCAAACCTAGTAATTTTAAGGATAGAAAGAAATAGATATGTATAAGAAACTATAACTTGTGACACTTCAAGAAGGCATCAATGTATAACACTTCACACAACCTATAATTAACCAAAATAATTAAATCAAGATCCATATATAATCTATAGATGATGAAAAGGGACATACATCTACAAGCTAAACTCTAATAATGTATACTTGACTTCAAACTAAAAAAAATATATATATATCTTATTACTTAAAAATAGTGTTTATAAGTAAATTTTGATAGAGTCACTCCATCACCAGTCAAGGGATATTTTTTAGACTCAAAATACCCTATATATATTATAAAGGGATTAGAGAAGGGGCTTGCATTAGAAAATAGAGAAAAAGTCATAAATGGATGCAACCACCCCTATTATCCTAAATCTTTTTTATATTCAAAGCATGTAATTGCCCTGAACATGAGATAAACCATCCAAGATCACCAAAAATCTCCTCAATCCCCTCATGCATTCAAGTCTCCATTTTTGGAGCTAAGAGAGACATGTTGAAGGTAGCTGCATGTCTCTACCAAGTGTGAATGATTTGATATTTTCATTAAAAACTTGACATGTTCCTTCACTTTGCATGTCCTGCATGTATAAGGATGAAATCCCCATATCTTTGAATCTAGACTGAACCATATTACTTCTACATTGAGTGGTTTTTTTTTAGAGATGATGGCCATGTCAAAGGATGAGGACCTCTCCATTAATTACACCTACTAGCTCCTACTTTGAAACCTAGACTAGATTTTTCCTATAGATAGAAAACCAATATAAGGAAATTGGTTTTCTTATATAAATTTATTTTGATGTAAGTTCATACAAATCCAAATGGCTATTTGTAGGGGTTGAAATTTTTACATTTATGGGCCCATCATGAGATATTAGAATCCCAACAGATTTTTTCTAAGCTTGAACTTTGACACTGGTGTGAACATCATGTCTCCTTTAGACACCTTCTTATGGTCCTTTCTCTTTTAGATAATTTTATCGAATAATTTCCATCGACTTTTTTCCTAAAAAAATTAAACTTCAAACTTTTTGAGAATGACCCTTTGTATTTTGAAAATTCCATTGGAGAAGTGCCCTCTCTGAGGGAAAAGTATCTTTTGGCCACTTTGAAAATGACCCTTTCCAGATGGAAAGTACCCTTTGAAACTTGTATAAATATCCTTTGGTTATTTGAAATGAACCATCAAATTATAGGAAAAGACCCTTCTCAAAAGCAATATCCCCTTTTTGAAACTTACAAAGTCCCTTTGGGTTTTTTGTTTCGGCACTTTTTCCCAAGGAATTCTTTTTGAATTAATTCCTTGAGATTTTTTTCCTTTAGCTTTTTGAAAAGAATATTTTAGGTTTTTGACTTTGCGATAAAAGTTCTAAAAGAAATTTGCCTTTGAAAAATTGTCTCAGACAATTTTCCTAAAAGAAATGTGTCCTTTAGAATATTCCTTTGGGATCTTCATTTTGGACAAAAATTCTGAAGGAATTTTGCCTTTAGGGAGAAATTGTCTCAAATAACTTTTCTAATGGAAAAATTCCCTTTGGGAAATTCCTTTAGGATAATGAAAATAAACCTTCTCTAAATGAACATACCCTTCATATTTTTGAAATGGACAATTGGCTCTTTAAAAAATACCTTCTAAAAATAAAATGGACCTTTGGAATTTCAAGAAATCCTTTTTATGAAGGGAAAGGATCCCTTAGGTTTTTGAAATGGACTCTTTTACTGAGAAAAGTGCCCTTCATCTTGCTAAAAAAGACCATTTCTTCAAAAAAAATACCTTTGGGGAATTGGAAAGTACCTTTCAAAAATTATTTCAGACAAAAATTCAAAAAAAAATTCTTTCACTTAGTTTCCATACAAAGTCTAAAAGAATGAACAAGTAAAGACTTAGTTGAAAAAGATATTATACACTTAACCCTTTTAGTCTACAGGATATTCTAGGTTTGTGCCTAAACCCTTCAAGTCTTGGTTCTATGAAGGCTGAGAAACCATGAAGAATTACTCATACCCTTCATCTTTTCCACATTGATCTTGATTTAAATCCTTGGTATGTGGGCCAAAAATTGGCCAACAGAGCTTTGAGAAAGGAAGAGGTCGAAAGGGGAACTACTAGAAGGTACTAAGGAACTACTAGCTACATTGAGTCTAAATCCAAATATGAACTATTCAAAATTAACAAAGCATGGATTTTGATACATAGTTCCTACAATATCATAGGGGCTTTTGCTTGTAGATGAGATAACCACAAACTCTAGTGTGTGGAATAGTCAAGTAAAATTTTCAAAATATGATGAAGGCTTGAGGACCTACAATTTTTAAAAATTTGCCTACAAAGGCACCCACTCTTCCTCCTTGGGTTGGGTCTTATGATGCACTGAGAGATTTAAAATACTTAGACTATAATTACATAAACTATATCAAACCCTTAAACACTATAGACCATAAAAGAACATAAAATATGATTTAAGATCTATAATGAAAGCAAAGATCGATACTATTGAAGCAAAAGAAAATAAATAATAGACAAAGATATTTTCCCATGCAAGTTGACATATTTTATCACATCATATTCATTTCTAGATGGATAAACCATTATATTAGACCTCGAGGGCACATACAAAACATCCATTCACACTTATGAGGGGCAGCTATTACGGTTAAAAAATGAGAAAATGCTAATTGCTATTACGTGTATTCTATTACAAATGGTGGTATACTATGGGATATTATTAAGGCCCTTGTAATAAATTCAAGTTATCTTCTAGTATATGATATAAGTACACACCACTGAGAGGGGGGTGAATCAGTGGTTAACAATAATGCAATTCAATTCTCAACTCTTTAAGATACTTAACCAACCACATCAATATGCAAGATACCTGAATCAAAGAACAAACATGAATGTAACCATTACACAATATTTTTGTGGGAAACCCTAATGGTGGAGAAAACCCACTCTCAAGTCTAAAAAACAATGGACTATAGTCCTATAAGATGATCACAAACATGAGGCTTTATTGAAGCACCCACTTCATAAGGATAACTAACCTATAAATATGACAAGCACCAACTTTCCTAAGATGTTGAGCACCAACACAACACATATCAAATGAATATTCATTTAACTCTAATTTATTCTCAATATAATAGAGAAACCCTGAAATAACACTCTTCTCCAAGTTTGCAACTCCACACAAGTCACCAACACCAAGCTATCTCTTCAACACAAGCAATAATCCTTTCACAAAATCTTTTGCTCATATACAAATATGTACTCATAAATATAATAAAAATATGTTGAGTCTAATTATATTTTCATCTTCTCAATTTGATACAAACATTGGTCACCAAGACCCCCAACAATCTTCACAAAAGGTCTTCAAATATCAACACGCACACTTACTTGTCTATCTTGAATCACATACACAAAAAATATAAATTACCTTCTATATATAATAATATTCATTATGGTTATCCATATCTCTTTATAATAATTTATGAAGAATTATTTATGTCTCTGAAGGTTAGCAATGACCACCTACAAAATCTTTCTATACCATATCATGAGTTCATATCACAAACATCTCACAAACAAAGCATAGCTCCACTTGTAAGAATATGTTTGACCAATATAAGATTTTTCAAACCCAAAAAAACACTATAGAGTATATTAAAGTAGTCCTCAACACTTTTTAGCCATCAAAAACACTTGATCTGACCATCTACCCTAAAAACAAACTCAATCATCCAAAATAGGTTGCTTTTAACTAGCAAAAACATTATGGTCAATTATGAGTCAACCATTCAATCCTCTCCAAGTAACTAGGAAAAATAATACTCCCATGGATAGATTTAATACATCCCCTACATTACCTCAAAGAGCTCATACCCATCCCTACTCATTGATTAGGACTTCCAATTTCACTTCTCACTCTGATTGGTCTTTTTCACTCATGTCAACATTTCCTTCATATAAAATATACATCGTTGAAGACCTATAACTTTGACACAAAAAAATTAGACTTCCTAAAAAATTTCATTAATGTTTGATGAAAGTCACAAGATTCATCACACACCCATTTTTTCACCTCGTTACTTTTGGAAATCTCTCACAATATCAAAAACACAATTAAGAAGCACTTTTCTATGGGACCCACAAGTAGTCAAGATTAAATAAACACATCCTTAAAATCCTAAACTAGTTCTCTACAATCTCCAATCATCATCCTAGCCATACACCATATTTTTGAGCACCTACAAGCAAGCTTTTCAACATCAGATCTAAGACTAAGAATTTTGCACATAAAACCCTACTTACCTTCTTAACAATCATTCATAAAAGATAGGAGCTTAATATATGAAATAATGTTTTGAGATAATTCTTAGGAAACCTCTCCACCTTCTCCAAAATTTTCAACTCGCCATGAAAAGTTTACATGAGATAATAAACATGAGAACTTTATTCTCAAGCTTAAAAATTACCATTCAAACACCCTCTAACACATCTAAAGACTTTCCTTGACTTTATCTCTCCTCATATAAACTTAGAACTAATAAATATGCTTGAAAAAATATTCCTAACCATATCCCATGCTAGGACAAGATTCACAAACCTATAAACACCCTTTGACCCTTCACAAAGCCTCATAAGCCCACTTAGGACAACTAGGCCAAGAGCCAAGCAGCATTATAGACCACTAGCTACCTCTTGAAAACCATATATCTAACCTCTCAACATCTTATACATGTCCAACATTTATATTCCAAGCATACTGAGCTCCATACCATGGCATACAAGTCGTAGGACTTAAAAAACCTATAGGCAACCATGCATGATAAAGCCTACAAGGCATAAACTGACCTGTGTACCTCATGAAGGCTACATTAAGTCAAACCTTGAACATAAAATACAGTAGGAACAAGTAAAACATCATCATACCAAGCTCCATTTATCGATACAACATCCACCTAGGACACCCATGCACATCAATCAAGTATCACATTGCTCCAAGTACATTAGACCACTAAGTTCCATCATGATGACCTTTTTAGACCATTTTATCATCACCAATGCCACTTAAAATCAATTAAAACACATTTATGATCAATTTAAAAAAATTCTCCCCCTTTTTCATTGATGACAACACTCCTTTTCTCTATCCCCATTTGCCAAAATGATAAAATAGTCTCTTTTCAAAACTAGGCACCATAGAAAACAAGTAAATGAGTTATAAGAAACTCATGAAAACATGCTCGCCTATGGTAAATCTTCTAAAAATGGACCATTCAGACCTCAAATAGGCATAACTCCCCCTTGGAATATGCTCTGACTTAGAAACTTCTCTTAAACCATCAAATTATTTGGACCTATCACCAATTTACAAGGAAAAATAGATTCACCTAGGATCCTAATCCAATTTTAAGGTCCCCCCTCAGTATAAAAGACCCATGCACACCTACAGGACCTCCAAGAATAGCTACTGTCAATTTAAACAACAACATGAGCACCACAACACTATGCAAGCTTATATACCTTTGCACTCAAGGCACCTTGTAGACTACCAAGGGAACTTCAAGCACAAAACCATACTTGAAACATACTTAGAATAGTCCAACATGATAAAATGGAACCAAAAATGCCAATCTTATTTTGGAAACTTTCTCAAAAATCTTCATTTTCTTTACTAGGCTTACGTAGACCACTTGTAGCCCTATCTAGCCACTATAGACCTCATATCTCTCTGCCCTGATCACTTCAAGATATGAAAATTTATATTTGAATACCAATATCATTCATCCTCAGTCATATCAATAATGAGCTTCTAACTCATTCTCCTTAGCATACTTCCATCTTTAGCCTACTAGCCAATTAGGCCTTCTAGTGAGCTAAAACTTAAATAAAATGAAATATACGAAGTTTAAAACCACTATAAAAGTTGATTTAGATACCCATTTGGCCCACTAAATTTATTTTTAAGATTATAGCCTCCAACTCCAAAGTTTTACTACTTTTCCAAACATGCCCAAATCACTAGGCCTTCAAAGCAACAATTAGTCAAAAGTCAACCTATGGTCAACATAGACACCTAAGATAGATAACACACTTGGAGATCATCAAAACTCACTTCCATGACAAATTTCAAGCATTCAAACCTTTGGGAACCATTACTTCTTTTATGCCACCAAATGCATGCTCTTGAGAAGAGAAGCCAATGACCACTCAAAATGTTGTACCTGGCACAAAATCATTTATCCACCTATGAAACCACATAAAAAATATATTAAGCACATGTTGAAACATACCTAAGTAAAACATACTTCATGACACATCTTCATTCTTCATGTGACCCTTGAAACCAAGTGTTTTATTCATACATACCAAAACCTACAACAGGCACCTTGACCAAATGGTCAAAATCACATCTTACCACCTTATCAGCATCTCCAAGCTATATTTCCTTATTTTACATACCAAAATCATCTTTAATAACTTATTATCAGACTTATTTTCACCTTATAACATTATATGAGTAACTTTGGCACTTTTTAGGTAGTCATTATTGCCAAAAATGGTTAACTCAGACTTTTAACCACAAAACACATATCTAAGCTCATCAAGACCTCAAACCACATGGAAATGGCTCATGAAAATCTTACTCAAGACATCATACAAATAAATTCTTCCTTGTCCTTCAAATCATCACTCAACCAATACATAAAAATTGATCAAAATGACACTTTAGGATTAAAAGACCTAGACAAACCTCTTGGACACACAATCTTGATTCTTCACCTACATGAGTCTCTTGTGAAGCATAGATAGAAATATATAATCCCTCAAGACTGATTTATAATAATGTGAATCATGGAGTGGCCCACAACTTCTCATATTCTTCTTCTTTTTTGGTCAATATAGTCTTATTCTTATTTAACTTGCCTACGACTACCTCTTTTATTCTTGAAATTTTCTCCTCTTCTTTTAGACTTGAATAGGCAAAAAATGAGGATGCCACCATGTCTTGATCTATATTATCAACTAGATTGACATTTTCAAGGTCTCTCAATGATTGATCTATATAGGAAATATCATCATCTATAGCTGTAGAATGATCCATACTTATCTTAATGTTGTCTTTGTCTTCCTTCTTAAACTTCTCATTACTTTTTATCTCTTCATTGAAAATATGAGAAGATAATGAAAATTATTTAGAGAAAGAATAACTCTCTACCTTTTAAAACACATAATCCTAATCTGCAGACATATCAACT
The DNA here is from genome assembly GCA_037957365.1 of Torreya grandis. Taxonomy (NCBI): domain Eukaryota; kingdom Viridiplantae; phylum Streptophyta; class Pinopsida; order Cupressales; family Taxaceae; genus Torreya; species Torreya grandis. Next base: position 1,662,153 of record JARHVA010003156.1, on the reverse strand, counting down.
ATTACTTTCTTTTCTTCCTTTGGCTTATATAATACTTTGTCTTCCCTTTCTTGAAAACTTGGAGCCTGATTGGTCTTGACTTGATTAAGAGCTCCCTTTTTATTAAAAAAATTATCAATTTGATCAAATCCCTTAAAATTAAAACATGCAATCCTTCTTTGATACTAACAAAATTTGGCTAAGTGACTAGTCTTTTGACAATTAAAAAATGTTATATTCTTAGGATTGGACTCACTTTGATTTATCTTCTTTAGACATTGATTGGCTAAATGTCCCATATAAAAACACTTGATGCATTTTATCTCATTCATAAGATTAGGCAGATTGATTTTCTTAGAATTCATGTTCAAATAATTTACCTTATGACCAAACTCATGACAACTATGATAATATCCATTAAAGTTCAAATGTTTTATGGAATTAGGCTATCTTACCTTGTTAGAACTAACACCCTCATCTTGGCTATTGATTTTTGTAGGTTTTTATTTCTCCTCTTAAATGATTTTATCCTTTGCTTGAGATACTACTAATGAATTCTCAATAGAACCTAGACCTATTCTATCACTTGAAGACTTTTGATTCATCAAGAGACTATCAAGATCATTTGTGATTTTTTAATACTTTAAAAAAGAAAGCCTTACTCAAATCTTTCTCCAATTCATCATTCAAAAAAGAAATTGTAATCAACTTGGAACACTCTTCTTCCTTACCTTTTAGGCTTGAAGATATAAACTCCAATTTTGAATTTAATAAAATGATTACTCCTTCTTGCTCCCTATTATCTTCAATTATCTTAGCCTTAAAAATATTGAATTAAACTTCATAGTCTTTCAAATTGGCCTTTAAACCTTTACATACCTTTCTTTCAATTTTCAAATCTTTAAGAGCAATTTTTAGTTCACTCTCATAGTTTGGAATCTATTCCTCATCTTCTTCATCTGATCCACTCCAGTTTCCTTAAATTTGATATGATTAATCACCTTCATCATCTAATTTGATTTACATGAAAAATACTTCATCATCCTCAGCTTCACTTTCATTATGACTATTATCAGATTGACAACCATCACCTACTTCTGAGTCACTATAATCCATCTTTGTGTATAGACTCCTTTTGGCCTTATAGAAATTTATTTTGTTATCAAAATTCGTGAATGATCTCTTATTTCTATTAGATCTAAAACCTTTCTTACATTCTAATTGATCCTCATCCTCATATTTATTATGCTTCAGAGGACATTGGCTTGCAAAATGACCTACTTCACCATAATTGAATCACTTAAAAGGAAACTTACCTCTGTACTTACATGATCCAATATTCAACTTGCTTGAAAACAAAGCAATTAAATCATCATTAGATATATCATCTAACATAACATTTTTTCCTTAAGACCCCTTAATTTATGTCTTCTTTTCTTTAGGCTTGTTCTCTAGCTTTAAAGCAACATCCTTCTTAAGAATCTTGTCTTCATTTATCCTCATCTCATAATTAGTAAGAGATCCATAAATCTCATCCATATTCATTAGTGTAAGATCATGACTTCTCATAATTATAGATAACTTAGAGTTAAACTTGTAATATAGTGATCTTAATACCTTTTTAATAACAACATCATTTTTTAGATCTTCTCCAAGACCCCTAATCATATTAACCACATCATCCACTCTATTCAATAAGGATGCCATAGAATCCTCCTAATTCATTTTGAGACTCTCAAAATATCTTCTAATATTTTTTAATTTTGCTAGCTTCACCTTTGAGTCTCCTTCTTAGATTGTCTTCAACTTCATCCACATCTCCTTAGTTATTTGATAGTGAATGGTGTTTGATAACTTAGTCTCTAATAGACCACTAGAAATAGAATTCATATCCTTTTAATTTCTTTAAAATATTTTCTTATAAGTAACACTAGGAGGAGAACTAGTAGGAGCAACATATCCATCAACAATAATTAGCCAAACATCAAATCCTAGAGCCATGATAAAATTATAAATTCTTAAAACCTAAAAGGCATAGTTAGAACCATTAAACAATGGAGCTTGTTTGAAAGAGAAACCACCTTGCATTCCTTGACTTGAAATTATACCTTAGAATCACCTTTATGCATATTAAGCCAAAAAAAGGACCTATTCTGATACTAATTGATAGAAGTACACACCACTAAGATTGGGGGTGAATCAGTGGTTAATAATAATGGAATTTGATTCCCAACTCTTCAATCTACTTAACCAATCACATCAATATGCAATATAGATGGATCAAAGAACAAACATGACTATAACCATTAAACAAGATTTATGTGTGAAACCCTCATGGGGGAGAAAACCCACTCTCAAGTCTAAAAAATAAAGTAATATATTCTTATAATATTATCACAAACATGAGGCTTTAGTGAAGTACCCACTTCAGAAGGAGCACCAACCCCTAAAGATGATAAACACCAACTTGCCTAAGATGTTGAACACCAACATAACACATAACAAATGAATAGTTATTAAACTCTAATTTCTTCTCAATTTGATATATAAACCTTTAAAGAACAATTTTCTCCAATTTTTTAACTCCACACATGTCACCAACACCAAGCTATCTCTTCAACATAAGAAACAATCCCTTCATAAAATATTTTACTCATATACAAATATGTACTCATAAGTTGAATAAAAATATTCAATAGGATTAAAAAATATTTTTAGTCTAATGATATTTTCCTCTACTCAATATGATACAAACATTGGTCACCAAGACCCCCAACAACCTTTGCACAAGGTCTTCAAATATCAGCACACACACTTACTTGTCTAGCTTGAGTCACACACACAAAAAGCATAAATCACGTTGTATATATACCAATATTAATTATGGTTATCCATTTACCTTTATAAAAATTTATTAAGAATTATTTATGTCTCCTAAAGTTAGCCATGATCATCTTCACAAGCTTTCTATACCATACCATGAGTTCATATCACAAACATCTCTCAAACAAAGCATAGATCCACTTGTAAGACTATGTTTGACCAATAAGAGATTGGTAAAACCCTAAATAAAAATAAAAAGGATATTAAATAATTATTAAACACTCTCTATAAAATAGAAACACTTGATCTAATCATCTTCCCTGCATACAAACTCAATCATCCAAAATAGGTTCCTTTTAACTAGTAAAACCATCATGGTTAGTTATGAGTCAACCATTAAATCATCTCCAAGTGACTATAAATAATAATAATCTCATTTACAAAGTTGATACATACCCTACATCACATCCAAGATCTCAGACCCATCCCTACTCATTGATTGGGCCTTCCAATTTCACTTCTCACTTTGATTGGTCTTTTTCACTCATGACAACATTTCATTCATATCGGCTAGTCATCTTTGAGGACCTATAGCTTTTATAGAGATAAATAAATATTCATAAAAATTTTCATTAATATTTTATTCAATTCACAAGCTTCATCACACACCTATTTTTTCTCTTGGTTACTTTCAAAAATCTCTCAAAATATCAAAAACATTGTTAAGAAGCACTTTTATATGGGACTCACAAGAAATAAATATTAAGTAAAAACATCATAATATTAATAGAGGATTATTATACAAAATTAAATCATAATCCTATCCACCCACCATATTTTGGAGTACTTACAAGCAAGATATTCAACATCAGGTCTAAGACTAGGAATTTTACATAGAAAATTATGCTTACCTTCTTAACAATCATTCATAAAGGATAGGAAACTAATGTATGAAATAATATTTTTAGATAATTATTAGAAACCCTACATAAATTTTCCATAAGTCTCATCTCCCCATGCAAAGTGTACATGAGATAATGAATGTGAGAACTTTCTTCTCAAGTTCAAAAATCACCATTTGAGCAACCTTTGATGCATATGAAGACTTTTATTGAATTTATCTCTCCTTATATAAAATAAAAACTCATAAATATGATTTAAAATAATTTATTAACCATATAACATTCTAATATAATATTCACCAACCTAAAAACACCCTTTGACCCTTCACAAAGCCTCACAAGCCCACCTAGGCCAACTAGGCCAAGAGCCAAGAAACTTTGAAGACCACTAGACACCTCAATAAAAGATATCAGAATCATATACATGTTAAAAATTAATATTATAATCATAATAATATCCATACCATGGAATACAATCCATAAGACTTAAAAAAACTATAGGCAACCATGCATGATCAAGCCTACAAGGCATAAACTTACCTGCATACCTCATGAAGGCAACATGAAGTAAAATATTGATCATATAACACATAAATAACAACTAAAACATCATCATACAAATATACATTCAAACATACAACATCCACCTAGGATACCCATGCACATCCTTGCAAGTATCACATTACTCCAAGTACATTAGACCACCATGTTCCATCACTCTAACCTGTTTAGACCATTTTGTCATCACCAATGACACTTGAAATAAATTAGAAAACATATAAAATAAATATAAAAATATTATATTCCTTTCAAACATGAAAAATAGTGTATTTCCCCTTAAAGGTATCTCTTAGGAGATACCTTTCAAATAGGCACAAGAGTGGATTTCTCTTTTAAGAAACAAATGGAAATTTCCCTTTTATAGAAAGCATTATCAGGTGAAATTTTTAAGGCCATTGTAATACCTTCAATTTATCTCCTAAGAGATTCATTTCAAACATGTACAAGTGTGGATTTCCCCTTCAAGGTATCTCCCAGGATATACATTTCAAATAGGCACAAGAGTGGATTTCTCCTTCAAGGAACAAGTGTAATTTTCCTTTATATAAAAGGCACTACTAGGTGATATTTTGAAGGGCCCTATAATACCTTCAATGTATCTCCTAAGATATACCTTTCAAATATGGAAAAAATTGGATTTCCACTTTATGGTATCTCCTAGGAGATGCATTTCAAATAGGGACAAGAGTGGATTTCTCCTTCAAAGAATAAGTGAAAGTTTCCTTTACATTGAAGGCACTACTAGGTGATATTTTGAAGTCGCTTGTAATAACTTCAATGTATTTACTAGGAGGTACCTTTGAAACCTACACAAGATTGGATTTCCCCTTCATGGTATCTCCTTGTAGATACCTTTCAAATAGGAATAAGAGTGGATTTATCACATTAAGGAATACGTGGAATTTTCCTTTACATGGAAGGCATTAATGGGTGATATTTTGAATGCCACTATAGTACCTTCAGTGTACCTCCTAGGACATATCTTTCAAACATGTACAAGAGTGTATTTCCCCTTTAAGGTATCTCTTGGGTGATACATTTTGAATAGGGACAAGATTAGATTTTTTCTATAAGGAACAAGTATAATTTCCATTTAAATGAAAGGCACTACTAGGTGATATTTTGAATAACCTTTTAATACCTTCAAGGTATCTCCTAGGAAATACATTTCAAACATGCACAAGACTAAATTTCCCCTTTAATGTATCTCTTAGGAGATACCTTTCAAACACATATAAGAGTGGATTTCTCCTTCAAGGAACAAGTGGAATTTTCCTTTACATAGAAATCACTACTGGGTGATATTTTGAAGGCATTTTTAATACCTTCAAGTTATATATTAGGAGATACCTTTTAAACATGCAAAATAGTGGATTTCCACTTCAAGGTATTTCCTAGGAGATACCTTTCAAATAGGCACAAGAGTGGATTTTTCCTTCAAAAAATAAGTGGAATTTCCTTTACATGAAACAAATCAATGGGTTATATTTTGTAGGCCCATGTAATACCTCCAATGTATATCCTAAGAGATATGTTTCAAACATGCACAGGAGTATATTTTACATTAAAGGTATCTCCTAGAAGATACATTTAAAATAGGGACAAGAATGGATTTTTTGTTCAAGGAACAAGTGAAATTTTTCTTTACATGGAAGGGAATACTGGATGATATTTTGAAGGACCTTATAGTAACTTCAAGGTATCTCCTAGAAGATACCTTTCAAACATGCATAATATTAGATCTCCCCTCCAAATGATTATCACATGAATGTCAAATTTAAGATATCAAAGACCACCATAGATACATTTAAAATTGATGGTCAGGTGCCCATCAATGATGTTCATGTAGACTTAAAATGATGGCCACATGTACATCAAATTTAATACATTGAAGAACCCTATAGATGTATTTAAAATTTATGGTCACATGCCCATCAATAACATTCATGCAAATGTCAAATGATAGTCACAAGGATATTAATTTTAAGATAGCTAGTTGGATCTAGATAAGATGAATATCTATTGTCCATGTTGATTGGTACGCACTAGATTTGACATTATGAGATAAACAAAGACTTTTCAATATAACTCAAAAGACCTATGGGACTGCCAAATGGCATAACCTTGAGGTCAAGTATAAATATAAGCCAAAGATATTTAACTCTCAAGATTAAGATCAATGAAAAACATTATTCTGGGCAAACTTAATCTAATGACACAAAGTAAAAGTAGATTTTCAAAGGCAACAATAATGTTTTCAAAAATTAATTGATGAAGTGCCAAGAAAGTGCCATAGGGATGCCACATAAACAAAAGTGACAAAAAGGAATATATTTTGGGCACAAAACGGTGAAGGTATAAATACATGATCCATATTAAAATATAATGCATGAAACTCTTGTAAGTGTAAATATCCACCACCATTAAATCTATAGAAAAATCCCTAACATCTAAAAAATCCCTAATTAGATCCTTAATTGATCATAATTGAGTCTAGGAGATCAAATCATCAAATCAATTGTGCAAAATCAAATTATGCACCACTAGTGAGACATTTGAACAAACTTATAGCCATTTCAACTAGAAAATAAGATAGACAAGGTAAAGAGCTTTATTTGACCTTAGACATAGATGGGAGAATATTAAAATACACGGAATGAGATGTACTAACATTAAACATGAGAGAAAACAATTGACCCAAGATTTTTTATATGATTAAGGAGATACCTACCATCACTAAGAAAAATGAGAAGAATGTATTAGTCAAGAGAAGTTACTTTGACCTGGTTGTCATTCAAATGATAATCCTTCATCACGTTGTAGTAAAACTAGAGGTACTTATTTGCATAGATGTTCTCTCCCCTAGTTTCAAAAATTCAATATTAAAAAGGGTATTTTGGTCAATGAACATACTTGTAAAAGTATAACTTATATATCTCCCATTAATTTTGAGAATAATGTAAGTTTCCCAAGCCCCAAGTAGATATAGCCATAATTAATAATTAGGCTAAGGAAAATGACCTAAATACCATCCTCACCACATTGCTATATTTTGGGAGTCAAGTATTCTTAGAATTCAATGTTAACATTATAATCAACTAATTTAGGGTAGTGATTAGGATGATTATGACTTTATTGAACATCCTATGTGGGAATCCCACCACCACTTATGTTGATAAAATATGGTTGCCCTTGGTATATTTAATGTTTGAGAAGGAACTCACTCTTACCATTGGTGAGGTTTTTAGCACATGTTTGTGTAGGTATATTTTTGAATTTATGAAAAGGACTAGGAACCAATTATACATGACGTTATACCTATTATATGCCCTCCTTACCACTACAAATATCCCTAACTTTAGAGGATGGTCACTTGAGGGGACATGAACAGTGTCCCAATACTAAAAAAGTTTCACATATTCAATTATAGGAACCATATTAATTTCATCTATGACTATGTGTATCTAGCCTTGAATAAAGCCATAACTAAAATCCAAATGGGAAGAATTAGTACTTTGGTCAAAAAGTCAATTTAATCCATAGGTAACATGGGTTCACCTAGATTACACAATCATGAGTATTAAGGGGACCCAATGCAGCCCACTCAGGCTACCAATCCACGTGATAAACAAGTTAGTTGAGCAAGAGGTAACATACCAAATATGCAATGGTATAGATGGTGTGTGTAAAATCAATAGAAAGGGACTACTACATACCCTACCTATGACCATTGGTAGGACTACATTATAATAATGGGATAATATTTAGGTTGCTTCTAAAAATAGAGCCTCTTTTAAACTATAACATGATGAACTAAGATAGTGGGATCCCCAAGGAAGGGTAGTGGGGCACTTAAAATCAAAAATGATAAGTGTGACATATGAACATATACCTAGTGTATATGACTTAATATACACAAAGACATCATCCTTCATTAAAGTGTTGGCAAGATTAAAAAATCACAACATTAAGACAAAGGCTAGGTTGTTGAGAGAGTAAAATCCAAGAGAGGATATATGGTAGATGGGACCCAAGTATCACCATTTACTACCAGGTCTATCTTCTAGACCCCCTCCATCATAGCCATAGATAGAAACATAAAGGCTTAGAGTATAGATTAAATAGTGACCTAAAGAAAAGATACCTTGTGAGGTGGCATCATCTTTAGCCCAACCTAAAGAATCAAATCATGAATTGAATTCATTGACATAGTGGCATTGGATCCTAAAGAAATAGTGGAAGATGCCCTAAAGATACTAACTAGTTCTTATGAATTAGATGAATAAGAAGCTCAAGATGAAGAGATAGAAAGAGAAGGGGAAATAAGTAACATTGGACTTAGTCCCTATTGCTACCCCACCAAAGAGAAGAGTTTAGCTAGATTTAGTTGCAATAGGAGACAAGAAGCCTAAGTTTGCCTTAACTTATCCTTTTGAAAACCCATTTAATAGTCAAACCATTCCTCAATGGCTTATATATGACAAGTTGTATAAGATTCCTACCATGCACCATCCTTGGGCTATTAAATTTTTTGTCAACATCCATGTACATGATGAGCTTAAGCCATGGATTGTATCTCAACAAAAGGAAAAACAAAATAGGATGGCTTCCCTTCAAAGTTTAAGTGGGGAAAAGATGGATATTCCATATCCGAAGGTAATTGAATCTTTTGTTAATGTCAATTTTGACCCAACCACATCTGGACTACAAAGAGTCATTAAGAAGAAATCCATGTTTAGGGGAGAAGAATTCAATTTTCATAAAGTTGACCATTTGTTGGCTTGACTCTTATTGAAGGGTAGTTACTAGGTGAAAATCCCATCTTTGAGTAAAATGTGCTTGAATTGGCTCAAGCATAATCATCTTAGTTGTAGGCTATCATCAACAAATTATAGCAATATAGGGTGAATTTGCAATAGTAGAAGGAAAATTTAGAGAAGCAAGATATATTGTTAGTTTTTGATGTCATGATTAAGGTGTTTGAAGCATCCTTATATGACATGTTTGAATCCTTAAAGTTGAAAAGGTCTAGACAAAATTTATTTATCCAACAAGATGAAGTAGCAAAAGGCTTAGTCACCTAGTACCAATGGAAAAATTCAAAGAAAAAAAAGGAATTAGTCAACATCTCGGTATATGATCAAATCTATTATTTCAAAACCATCAACCTAGCTCAATTGAATACAACCATGGGATTGATTATAGACAAGATCAAGGGTTTGAATACATGGTCCAAGAGCTTGGAAAGACTCCTTGGAGATGATAAGGAGTTATTAGACTAGATAAAAATATTCTTGGGGACCATGATTGCTAAACCAATAATGCTCAGCACTATGGGCCTCATAATAGATGAATAATTCAAGCACATGACTACCTTGGTCATGTAAGAAGTAAGGAGAGAAATCCAAGGGAAATTTGGGGTAGATAATAGCAGGGTCATGGATATGATCCTAATAGTAAAATAAAATATTGATAAATCAAGGAGAATTAAGGAGGCCTTATAAATAAATGATAGTGACCTTGAAGATCTAGCTGATCAGGAAGGTGAGATTTTCTAGAGCTAGTGATTAATTTGAGGCTTATTGATGAGCAACATTAGAAGGCAGTAGAGCTACTACAATATAAATAAGGTACTTCATCATGAAAAGGATCCTTAGGAAATTTTAGTTAAGGATATTATTTTTGTATAAGATTTGTAATATTTTGAAAAATAGAATATTCTTTTTGTAAAGGCATGTGAAAATTGTAAGAACATTTCCAATAGGTCAGTCCACTCGGGAAATTTTAGTGTAATGTAATATGTTTCATTACTGTAGAAACATTTTTAAAACTAACTCCCAAGACTTGAGTTTTCATGAGTTTTTCATGATTTAATTTATATTTTTGATAATTTTATATTGATTTCACCTTTATAATTTCCTATATATAGTTATAATTGATCATGTCAATCTCCACCACCTCTAAGTTAACTCAAACAAGCTCCTAGTTTAGCATCAGTTAACCCTAATTCATAACTTATTCTTCTTACTTAAAAGTATATCACTTTTATTTGAATTTTAAATATAGAAATTACATTATATATTTAATCTTAAAATATTTCATAGATACACAATCGACCTATTATTTTGAAAAACTTAGCCTCAATTTGTAGTAATATTTTGCTCATTTGCACAAGTTGGATAAAGGAGCTCATAAGTGTGAAATGAGTAATTTTTTGTTCATGATCAACCACACATAGTTCAACTATATTATTCCTCCTAATTTTTATACTTTTACATTTTTTTAATCCCCTTTCGATGGAGAGTTTTAAGGGCATCATTGAGTGACAAATCAAGGAGCTTGTTACTTGAGGATTCACCATTTTCCTCAACTAATTTTCCTTCACTTGATATCATCTTTGGTCATGTTTGAGGATTATTTTATTATGTATTTAATATATTACATTATATTTATTCTTATTTATTAGAACACTTTTTCATTTGAAATTTGATTCACAAAAACTTTGAAAAAAAATGTTTCTTCTTTGTTTCCTTACATTAAAAAACTAGTTTCATCTTACTTTCATTCACACATTATAAATATTAAAGAGTAGTAGTTTTTAAAATATATATATGATATATATTTTAATCTTAAATTATATGCAACCCATAAATACCATTTTATGTTAGTTTGCATATCACACAGTCACATACATTAAAAAAAAAAAAAAAAACTAATAAACTTACATACACAAAAACTAAGAAACCAAAAGAAAGTTTACACAAAAAATTTGTTTTATTCTTTGCATAGTAAATAAATTATTTATTATTTATAAATAATAATTTTATATTTTTATTAATTTTACATAAAAAATATCAAAATACCAAATAACTAGCATACTAGCTTGTATAGATGGACTAGATCTTGAAAACTTAGAGATTATATTTGCACACATAAAATCTAAGTTTTATATCTAGCTTCACATTTTTATAGTCAATTTTAAAGGTGTAATTATGTTTTAATTTTAGTTTAATTTAAAATAAAAATAAATAAATAAATCCGTTGTAGTGCATGTAGGTGAAAGTTTACATTCTCAAAAACAAAGGAAAAGTTAAAAATCAACATCTCCATTGTTAGTTGAATTTTCAATATTAACTTGTATTGCATTTATAAAATATCAAGAAAATAATAAAAAAACAAAATTATATTTAATTTTTTTTTCTATAACTTTTATTTTAGTAAGTAGTGTATTTTTTTCAATTTTGAAAGCCTTATCGAAAATCAAAACAAGAAAAACTCAAAAATCTTATCCAAACAAAAATAAGTCTAAAATTTGATTTCAACCTTTCAAAATAAAAATTAAATTTTCAGAAACCAAATTGAAATAATAAAATACACTTAAAACTACTAACAAGGTTACCTCACTCTTGTATGATGCTTCTTGAACATGCTAATCTCCAAAGAGTAGGAGATTTCCCTGGAGTACATGTTTCCTTTCCAACAAACAACATGTAGTGTGACATTAACTCAAAACATAGAATATAACTTTTCCATTTTGCTCCCATCCAAAGCCTTTTCATCGAAAATATTAACATTATTTACAAGTAAAAATACCCAATAAAATCCTCAATAGTGAGACCCATTTACATTATAACACACTAACCGTACAACCTCTATACATCTAGATCTAAGCCTCCCCCTTTCTATTATTTATCCTCAAGTCTAGCCTCATCATATCTCATTTTATTTATGTATAAAATCAACTAGTCATATCCAAACCAATATATTTAACCAAATCCCAAGGTTTTTCAATCCAACCTTTTCAATTTTCCCAACCCTAGTAATCATCAAGAACTTTTTTACCCTATCCTTATCCATTTTGAGGGTATTTATATCTCCATATCTTCCTAGTTCACTAGTTCAAATGTGTAGTATGATGTAGGTGACATTTTTTGGTATCACCAAGAGCATCCTCTTCCATCTGTCATTCAAGACCTTGCTCTTATACCTCAACCTAACCAACTAACTATTCCATCCCTTCCCATTCAAATCCATCATTTTCATCATCCTAACCAACTGAATCATTATACTACTTATCCCATTATATTTACAGTGGTTGTCTTGGCTAGGACTATAGAAGTTGTGTACACAAAGTATAAGTATATTCATTATACTAGCAATAATAAACATAAACTTTTCATTATACTAGTATTAAAGCTACTGAGATACTAAATATATTTCATTATCTCAGCCATTTCATTATCTCAATCATTACAGATACTAAATATATATTAGAATCATACATTACATAGATTAAATACCTGAAAAAAAGCACCTACATAAAAGGTAGTGAAAAATGGGTTCAACTCTTACATAACTAATGCCATAATTCACCTAAGTTCAGTTAATAAAATAATGTTTTTTGGCCTTCAAAAGGGAGAGAGAAAAATTAATAGAAAATAATGGAAAGAAAAAAAGATAAAATTAACCCTAATTTTGAAATACACAACAATTTTTAATTCTATAATAATTTAAAAGTTTATAGAACTAAAATTATCATCATGGAAATTTGGAAACGATGGTAATGATTTAGAAATAATAGACTCTTTCATAATAAGTGGATTTTCATCCACATTTTTGAAAGATATATAATAAGAAAATTATCATTAAATAGGGATTTGACTCATTAATTTTTATCCCACTCCTTATAATACCTTTTAGATAATTTAATTCACCAATTCAAGTACCTGTGAGGGTAAGTCACTTTTCTTGAACTTAAAAAATAATATTTGGAGATGAATTCAACCCCAAAATGGTAATGAAAATAAGTGACACAAAATTGTACCTACTAACTCAAAGACCTCTTGCGAAAGGATTTTGTGTGATTATCTAAATTAATATGGTTATGTAAGGGCATAAGCAGTCTAGCTCAAAACACTTACTATATATAGATTTTGATCCATTTATAGATTATATATAAATGTAAATTTGTATAATTTAGGGAATTTCATTCCAATAAAATAGAAACAAACTCATCACAACAAATTACACTTGATGGGTCTCTTACCATGGGTTTTGGATCACATCTAAGGAATAATCAGAATTAGAAAATGTTCAACAATACGCTACAAGACCATAGTACAATGAAAATTATAAAAAGTTCAAATATGGAAATAAAAGTAAAATTATCATCATGAAACTTTGGAACCAATGATAATGATTTATAAATAATTATTACTCTCTTGCATAATAAGTGGAATTTCATCTAGATTTTTTGAAGATGTAACATTATTAATTATTAGGAGAAATAAGTAGTGGTGGTCTAATAATAGGCATACACATTGGAATAGATGGTGTCTTTCAAACATATATGTACACTTCAAATTTTTATCATATTTATAAACCCAAAATTCTTCTTGGTCACTTCTAATTTTTTTAGTGCCATTGTAACAAAAGCAATTTATCCTTTTTAATCACCAAGATAAAACCTGATCACCCTTAACTGAGCTCCTTATCAAGTGAATATAGATGATGCTTGGTCAAAACTAAAGGAGTTACAATTTTGATATAGAGATTGTGTTAATGATTTAGAAATAATAGGCTCTTACATAATAAGTGGAGTTTCATTCACATTTTTTGAAGATGTAACATAATAAAATTGTCTAATAGGTATTTGAATCCTCAATTTTTAGCCCCTCTCCCTAGGAATACCTTTGAGATAATTTAATTCACCAATTCAAATACCTATGAGGTTGAGTCACCTTTATTGAACCTACAAAATAATATTTGGAGATGAATTCAACCCCAAAATGATAGTTAAAATAAGTGACACAAAATCATCCTAATAACTCAAAGACCTCTTGGGAAAGGATTTTGTGTGCTTATCTAGATTATGGTTATGTGAGGGCATAATAAGTATACCTTAGAACACTTACTATATATAGTATTTATATATATAGAATTTCCATTTAGAGATTGTATCTAAATGTAGATATTTATAATTTAGGGAAATTCATTCCAATAAAATAATAACAAACTCATTATAATAAATTACACTTGATGGGTCTCCTACAATGGGTTTTAGATCACATCTAAGAGATCATAAAAATTATAAAATGTTCAATAACCTTCTATAGGACCATATTATAATGAAAATTATACAAGTTAAAAAATGGAAATACAAGTAAAATTATCATCATGGAACTTTGGAACCGATAGTATTGATTTAGAAATAATAGGCTCTTACATAATAAGTGGAATTTCATCCATAATTTTTGAATATGTAACATTATTAATTAGTAGGAGAACAAGTGGACCTAATGATATAATATTAGGCACACACATTCAAATATATGGTGTCTTTCAAACATATATATCCACTTCAAATTTTTATCATATTTCTAAACCCAAAATTCTTATTGGTTTCTTATAATTTTTTTTAGCGCCATTATAACAAAATAAATTTATCCATTGCAATCACCAAGATAAAACTTGATCACACACAACTAAGCTCCTTATATAGTGAATATAGATGCCCCTTGATCAAAACCAAGGGAGTTGTAATTTTGACATAGAGATTGTGCTAATGATTTAAAAATAATAGGCTCTTGCATAATAAGTGGAGTTTCATCCTAATTTTTTGAATATTTAACATAAGTAAATTATCTAATACGTATTTGAATCCTAAATTTTTAACCCCCCAAGGAATAACTTTGAGATAATTTAATTAACCAATGCAAATATTTGTGAAGGTGAGTCACATTTCTTAAACTTACAAATTAATATTTAGAGATGAATTGAACCCCAAAATGGTAAGTAAATTAATTGACACAAAATTATACCTAGTAACTCAAAGACCTCTTGGAAAAATATTTTTTGTGATTATCTAAATTATGGTTATATGAGGGCATAATTAGTCTACCTTAGAACGCTTACTATATATATTATTTATATATATAGAATTTCCATTTATAGATTGTATCTAAATGTAGATTAGTATAATTTATGGAATTTCATTCTAATAAAATAGAAATAAACTCATCACAAAAAATTACACTTTATGGGTCTCCTAACATATGTTTTAGATCACATCCAGGGGATCATCAAAATTAGAAAATGTCTAATATAATACTAGAAGACCATAGTAGAATGAAAATTATAGAAGTTTAAATATGGAAATAGAATTAAAATTATCATCATAAAATTATGGAATCGATGATAATCATTTAGAAATAATTATTAGGCTCTTGCATAATAAGTGGAATTTAATCCATATTTTTTGAAGATGTAACATTATTAATTATTAGGAGAAACAAATGGTGGTGGTATAATAGTAGGCATACACATTGGAATAGATGGTGTCTTTCAAGGATATATGTCCACTTATTAATTTTATCATATTTTTGAACCCAAAATTTTTATTGGTCAATTAAATTTTTTTATCATCATTGTAAAAAAAGTAATTTCTCTATTCAAATCATCAAGATAAAACCTAATCACCCACAACTGTGCTCCTTATCTAGTGAATATAGATGCCCCCTGATCAAAACCAAAGGAGTTTCAATTTTGATGTAGAGATTGAGATAATGATTTAGAAATAATAGGATCTTTCATAATAAGTGGAGTTTCATCCACATTTTTAAAATATGTAACATTATTAATTATTAGGAGAAACAAGTGGACCTAGTAGTACAATAGTAGGCATATACATTGGAATAGATGGTGTCCTTTAAACATATATGTCCACTTAAAATTTTTATTATATTTTTAAACATAAAATTATTATTGGTAGCTTCTAATTTTTTTAGTGCCATTCTAACAAAATAAATTTCTCCATTACAATCACCAAGACAAAATTTGATCACCCATAACTATGCAGCTTATCTAGCAAATACAAAATCCCCCTGATCAAAACCAAGGGGGTTAATATTTTGACATAGAGATTGTGCTAATCATTTAGAAATAATTATATCTATCATAATAAGTGGATTTTCATCCACGCTTTTTAAATATGTAACATAAGTAAATTGTCTAATAGGGATTTGACTCAATTTTTAGTAAGCCCCCTAGGAAAACCTTTGAGGCAATTTAATTCACCAATTCAAATACTTGTGAGGGTGAGTCAACTTTATTGAAATTAAAAATTAATATTGAAGATGAATTTGAACCCAAAATGGTAATTAAAATAAGTGACACAAAATCATACCTAGTAACTCAAAGACCTCTTGGGAAAGGATTTTATGTTCTTATCTAAATTATGGTTATATAAGGGTATAATCAAGCTACATCAAAACACTCAAGTCTATATATATATTATATATATATATATATATAATTTCCATTTGTAGATTGTATCTAAATGTATATTTGTATAATTTAGGGAATTTCATTCTAATAAAATAACAACGGACTCATCGTAACAAATTACACTTGATGGGTATCCTACCATGCGTTTTGGATCACATATAAGGGATCATAGAAATTAGAAAATGTTCAATAATATTCTACAAGAACATAGTAAAATGAAAATTATAGAAGTTCAAATATGGAAATAGAAGTAAAATTATCATCATGGAACTCTGGAACTGATGGTTATGATTTATAAATAATAATATTTTGCATAATAAGTGTATTTTTATCAACATATTTTGAAGATGTAACATTATTAATTATTAGGAGAAATAAGTGGACTTGGTGGTATAATAATAGGCATACACATTGGAATAGATGGTGTTTTTTGAACATATATGTCCAATTCAGATTTTTATAATATTTCTAAATACAAAATTTGTTTTGTTCGCTTTTAATTTTTTTAATGCTATTATAACAAAAGCAATTTCTCCATTACAATCACCAAAACAAAACCAAATAACCCAAAATAATGCTCCTTATCTAGTTAATACAGATTCCCCCTGATCAAAACCAAGGGAGTTTCAATTTTGACATAGAGATCATGCTAATTGTTTAGAAATAATAGGCTCTTGCATAATAAGTGGAGTTTCATTGATATTTTATTAACATGTAACATAAGAAAAATGTCTAATAGGGATTTGAATCATTAATTTTTAGCCTCCCAAGAATACCTTTTGGATAATTTAATTCACCAATTCAAATACCTTTGAGGGTGAGTCATCTTTATTGAACTTACAAACTAATATTTGGAGATGAATTTGACCTCAAAATGGTAATTAAAATAAGTGACAAAATTATACCTAGTAACTCAAAGACCTCTTAGGAAATGAGCATTATTTTGGGTTATGTGAGGGCTTAAGTAGTCTACCTTAGAACACTTACTATATATAGTATTTCTATATATCTACATTTCATTTATAGATTGTATCTAAATATAGATTAATATAATTTAGGGAATTTAATTCCAATAAAATAGCAATAGACTCATCACAACAAATTACACTTGATGGGTCTCCTACCATGGGTTTCGGATCACATCTATGGGAACATCAAAATTAGAAAAACTTAAATAATCTACTACAAGACCATAGTACAATGAAAATTATATAAGTTCAAATATGGAAATATAAGTAAAATTATCATCATAGAAATTTTGAACCGATGGTAATAATTTAAAAATAATTATTAGGCTCTTGCATAATAAGTGGATTTTCATCCACATTTTTTGAAGATGTAACATTAATAATTATTAGGAGAAACAAGTGGTGGTAGTATAATAGTAGGCATACACATTGGAATAGATGGTGTATTTCAAACATATATGTCCACTTCAAATATTTATCAGATTTATAAACCCAAAATTATTCTTGATCATTTCTAATTTTTAGCATCATTGTAATAAAATTAATTTATCGATTGTAATCACCAAGAGAAAAATTGATCACATACAACTATGCTTGTTATCCAATGAATATAGATGTTATTAATTGAAACTAAAGGAGTTATACTTTTGACATAGAGATTGTGCTAATGATCTAGAAATAATAGGCTCTCACATAATAAGTGGAGTTTCTTCCATATTTTTTAAATATGTAACATTATTAATTATTAGGATAAATAAGTAGAACCAGTGGTATAATAGTAGGTATACACATTGGAATAGATGGTGTCTTTTGAACATATATGTCCCTTTAAAAATTTTATCATATTTCTAAACCCAAAATTATTCTTGGTCACTTCTAATTTTTTTAGTACCATTGTAACAAATGTAATTTCTCCATTGCAATTACCAAGATAAAACTTGGTCACCTAGAACTGAGATCCTTATCTAGTGAATACAAATGCCCCCTGATCAAAACCAAGAGAGTTACAATTTTAATGTAGAAATAATAGGCTCTTTCATAATAAGTGGAGTTTCACCCACATTTTTTGAATATGTAACATAAGGAAATTTAATAATAGGTATTTGACTCTTTAATTTTTAATTGTCCCCTTAAGAATACCTTTGAGATAATTAAATTCACCAATTCAAATACTTGTGAGGGCGAGTCATATTTATTGAAGATACAAACTATTATTTGGAGATGAATTTGACCCCAAAATGGTAATTAAAATAAGTGACACAAATTCATACCTAGTAACTCAAAGACCTCTTGGGAAAGGATTTTGTGTGATTATATAAATTATGGTTATGTTAAGGCATAAAAAATATAACTAAGAATAGTTAAGTTTATATATAGTATATCTATATATAGATTTTCCATTTATATATTGTATCTAAATTTATATTTGTATAATTTAGGGAATTTAATTCCAATAAAATAACAATAGACTCATCACAACAAATTACACTTGATAGGTCTCTTACCATGGGTTTTGGATCACATCTAGGGGAACATCAAAATTAGAAATTGTTCAATAATCCACTATAAGACCATAGTAAAATGAAAATGATATAAGTTCAAATATTGAAATATAAGTAAAATTATCATCATGGAACTTTGGAACTGATGGCAATGATTTAAAAATAATTATTAGGCTCTTGCATAATAATTGGACTTTTCTCCACATTTTTTAAAGATATAAAATTATTAATTATTAAGAGAAATAAGTGGTGGTGGTATAATATTAGGCATACACATTAGAATAGATGGTTTATTTCAAACATATATATCCCCTTCAAATTTTTATCATATTCCTAAACCCAAAAATTTTCTTGGTTGCTTCTAATTTTTTAGCACCATTGTAACAAAAGCAATTTCTCCATTAAAATCACCAAGACAAAACAAGATCACCCAAAATTTTTCTCTTTATCTAAAAAATATAGATTCCCCCTAATTAAAACCAAGGGAGTTGTAATTTTGATGCAATGATTATGATAAGAGTTATCTCTTCACATAAATAATTCAAGCCATCATAGACTAAAGTATTTCATGGTGATTTAGATCTCAATAGGTTTATGTCCATAATTATTTTAGATGGACTTATTTTGACATTGTCAAGGATTTGAATTAATTAGTAGGTTTAATTATTGACTTACACTCTTTCACTTCACATAATCCCTCCTATCCCCCCCCCCTGCCACAGAAAAATTATATTAGTTATTAAATAAATTCAATTGACATATAATATATATCATAATATTTTTATATGTATGATTGATACAATAGGTTGATAATATTAAGAAGTGACAATCCATTATAATTAACAAGTTGGATTCTCAATTAATTATCAAGGACATTGGCACATATGATATAAAATTATTAGAAGTGAATAAAATTCCTAGGCCTATATATGTATGTAGTTGGATTGTATGTTAATGTTTATAACATATCAATATAGGGAAGGATATTGTGAATTCAAAGACTTTGAAGATCTCATGAAGAATAATCAAATCTATTATAATGATGAAGAATGTGATTTGATTCATATGAGAGGTAAGTGACTAGAATGAAGATAAGATAAAACTATTTATTATTCATTCAATGAAATATTTTCACCATTACTAGCTTCTCACAGTGAATACAAATAATACAATCATTTATAGTCATGCATAGAGGTATGATCTTATGTATGGGTCTATAGTAATAGGTCAAAGGAACATTTGTTTAATTTTATTAAATCTTGACGTAATTTCATTGATTGTGTTACAAAGTTTAAACCTATGGATATTATAGTTTTATGTTGACACAAAACTTCATTCTAATCTTAGAAATTATGGTAATTGTATTCTTGGGATGCACATTTTATGGACAACTGAGAAATATACATCAAGATTGAATTTTTTAAACATATCTTATAGTGTAGAAAATGACTCATTTTGTCTATGAAGGAAGTTAATACACATATTAGCCTTATACAAACCAAGATGACATTCTATATCACTTGAAGATAGATCCCACATAGCTATTTGTTTTAATATGAATCAAAATCTTTGTTTCTAAGTACTCGTGACCAATACTAATCTGTGTGAATCTCTATCTAATATTTAAGAACAAAATTTTATATAACTTGAGTGATCTCAAACTTTGTATTAGAATGTCCAAGAAAATATTTGAGAAGTGTTGAATTTGATTTCATGGTATACACTGTCTAGGAGAAAGAAAGAATTTACATTCTTAGTCTCTATTTCTTATTATCACAATTCTATGATGAAACCTAGTTGATGAAATAAGATCTAAGTTATTAGATTGTGTATGTTGATAGTGATGATTGACATTAAAGGCAAGTTCAAATAAAGGAAGATAGGGATAAAGGTTTCATTAATTAAGAAAACTGGATGAAGGTAAGGATAAGTTTTATATTCAAGGTGAGTCTACCTTGAAAACCTATCAAGACTATGTATATGATGTAAATTCATGAATTTAAGTTAAAGACTTGGCATATTATATAACTATGGTTTAAAAAAAGTTAAAGGATAGGTTTTTTAAGAAGAGAAAGGAATGGATTTAATGTCCATGTGAGCATAATTGATAGGCACATGAGCATGAATTTTAAACATGTCCATTAGGTTTTCTACTGAGCTTGTCACTTGTCATTCATAAATTCATCCTATTTCCTATGTGTGCCACATGGTAACTACCTAGTGCTTTTGTAATCTTTGTACTAGGCTCCCATGAATTATTTGATCTCTATACTAGGATCCCATGATGGTGAAACATGTCACCCCCATTGAGCTCCATATAACCTTTGATAATTCAATATTTCATGCTTCATTCAATCAACTATGCTAGGCTCACGTAGACCATAGATCTCAAGAACATGCTTAAGCTTTAACTCTTTGGTCTGATTTTGACTTTTCAATACTTGTCACACACCTTTAATTTGACTTGACTACTCTCAAGGGGCATTTGTATTCAAAAATAGGCTAGATTCCCTAATGAATTTTAAATTAAAATTTACTTTGAAAAATAAGTTTCGTATAATTTTCACACATTTTTAAGAGGAACAAAAAATGCCGAACATGTCTAACTAGATATATTCCTATTCCTACATATTCTTAGTTTTTTTTTTAACATACACTATAGAGTGATGATAGATTAGAATAGAGTAGGTTTTAGAGTGTCTAACTCATTAACCATATTTTTTATTTTCATTTCTATAGATCCTTATTTTCAAGTACTTAATCTTAATAATGTTCAATATATTTTTTCTTCTATCTAAAATGTGTGATTTATTTATGTTGACTTGGGTCTTTCATTCATTATTTATCACTTTATGTTATGAAATCACTAAGATTCATATTATTGTAATATTTTTGGCCCTACCGGAGTGTGCCCAGCTATGATGTCAGTGAGCCTTCTACTGAAGAAGCACACACATGACTATTGTTCAAGCAAACAAGGTTTTCAAATTATAACACTAAAATTTTATAAAACAATACAATAAATATAATTAAAAATAATCTACCTATATATACTTCAATTAATTTTTAATAAAAAATAGTACAATTTTTAAGAATGTGTGTCAAGCTCAGGGAGGCCTTGGGTTGGCCTAAGAAACAATGAGTCTTGTTTTAAAGCCTGGTACAAAATAAAAAAAGGTCAAAGGAGTCAAGTGGGTGTATATGAAAAAAATTAGTAGAATTCACCATTTATAATTCAATATGGGTAAACTCCTTATTTGGTTTAAATTCTATGTAAAATAGTCACATAATAATTACTTTGTACCTTTTTTGATCATCTTCATCATCTAGTGAAAACTAACCAATTACGTAAATTTAACCAATAAACTATGTAGTCAAAACATCATTCCTTATAAATTAATTGGAATGAATAGTTACTCAAAATACATCTCAATTGTGCATAAAGTGGTGAGCTATGACACTCCAACAAAAATTGTTAGCCCCATCTATGATAATAAAAAACATAAGATAATATAAAATGATGGATGATATAATGAAACAATGGAGATTACTAGGGTTGTTTAGTACTTACTACTATTGATTATTATTTATTTTCTTATGTTTGTAAAACTAATAGGGACACAAATGATGAATGTTATGATTATTCAAGCTGAGATTTTTTAATAATTATAATCAAATAATCTTAATAACTAATAAATATAATAGTTTTAAATTTAGAAAATTATAGATAATCACCCAGACCAACCAAAAGGACCAACTTATAACCTAAAAATTACCCATTTATGTCTAAATACTCTTTCCACTTTGAATATGTTGAGATTAAGGACCAGATAATTTAAATAGAGTAATTATAGCATTGATTAGTAATTAAACATATATGTTTAATATGTGAGATTAAATTAGATATAGTTAGATTCACTTGACATCATTTACATGTTCATAAAACTTAACACTTTAGGATAATTAATATATTTTATGTTCTTGTTAGATGTCAAAATCATATTTGAGTAGCCTCATTGGTGGAAAAAATATCCAGTAGTCACATCCTAAGAAATAAATCTTTGTTTAAGTACTCTCCGAGCATGTGAAATTAATGCAAGATTAATATGGTGATATTTGATAAATTAATATTGTTCTTAGGTTAATTTCAATATCATGTCAAATTAATGTGATAAATATTAAAATGTTGACATTCAAATGATTCATATTGTGCTAAAGTATCAACGATGGTATGTTTTAGAATTTAATAAAGAGTACATTCTTGATTGGAATGTCATCATTTAGGAGTGACCTATTATTTTACATATAAATAGACTGTAGAATTTTTAACATGTTTTTAAATTATTTTTATTATCCAATTGTAGAGGCCAAAACATCAAATAAAATGACAATCAACTTTGAACTAAATTTGGCTTATTTAGGGATCGATATCAAAATACACATGAAGATCACCCTTCCATAATGGTAGGGTTATTTTGTATGAAATGAACATTAAATACATGGTATTAATTGTGAGTTTATTATTTTGAGGGATTTTATTCTATATTCAATAATTACTCTTTTAGGAAGTATAATTTTTCACATACAAAAGAGTCTTAATTTTAAGGAAATTATGATAAAAATCATGACATCATTATGGAGCTAGAGATTATGCTATTTTAAAATTGGATGCTAAAAATGTTTATGAAAAAAATTGGATTTTTAATCCTAGCATGGAAATTTTGAATCCTACCATAGAAAATTTGAAGCCTAACATGGAAAATTTGAAGCTTGACATGGAAAATTTGAATCATGGAAAATGGAAATTCTGTTATTGTGAGTCTTGTGAATAGATATAGTTTTACAAGTTTGCTGTTGTAAAATAAGATGCTAAGTATTTTTAAGCCCAACATGGAAAATTTGAAACATAGAAAATGAAAATTTTGCTATTGTGAGTATTTTGAATAGTTGTAGTTGTACAAGTTTATCCCTTGTAAACAAGTTGTAATAGTATTTTAAGTGAATTTAATATATGCAAAGTCTATGTTTTATTGATATAATTATATCCTTCCATATTTTATCTCTTCTTGGATGTTTAGTTAGATCATTTCCAACACTTTTATTTGGTCTAGACTATCCCCATAGTCTTAATATTTTGTTTTACATAGTCTTATTAGTTGCTGCCTACCTGGGCCTATACATTCTATTTTGTCTACCATAGATAGAAATTAGACTAGGGATTTACTTGAAATTCCAAAAGTAAAGTAGGTCAAAGGATATAATTGGGTCCATAAGAATAAAATAGGTAGACTCCACTAGTTGTAATTCAATATGGGTAGATTCTTTGTTTATTTTAAATTCTATGAAAAATAGTTGAACAATAATTAGTTTGCACATTTTTTGATCACCTTAATCATCTAGTGAAAACTAACGAATTTCATATATTTAGCCAATAAACGATGTAGTTAAAATGTTAATCCTTCTAAATAAATGAGCATGAATAGTTACTCAAAATTCATCTCAATTGTGCACAAAGTGTTGAGCCATTACCATCTAAAAAAAATGTTAGCCCCTTTCATGTTAATAGAAAAAATAAGATAATATAATAGAAAGTCCCCCATAGATTTATAATATGGAATTTAATATAACAATTGAATATACCCCCAACAATAATTAGGATTTTAAATTCTAGAGATGGGTAAATGAAATAGTTCAATTGAGTAGCCAACTTACTATTGATGAATTTATGTGTAATCCCAAAGTAAATAAATATAGTCAACTTCTATTTCTTGATGAAACCAACCACCTTAATAATTTTAGGAGTACTAATACCTAATAGTGCATGATAGGAAATAGTAGGTTGAGAATATTCACATTCTTCTTCATGTCCTTTCAAACTATCGATGTGTGTCTATGTCAAGGATGTAATGTAAATAACAAAATAACATTTATTAGATAATAGGGACAATAGGAATATGGTTTTGACACCTTGGGGCTTCACTTAGTTTAAATAGAGAGATTGTGTGATTATAACCTACCACCTTCTCATCTACAAGTAGACTAGCTGTAGGGACAATAAGAATTTGGTAGTAACATAATATACCTAAATTTACTATGATTTAAATTGCTTTGTATTTGCCAATATAATACCAATCTCTTAAACAAACAAATGGATATACACAAAAATCATTATTTTAAAGAGATTCATGTTTTAAAAAGTTCAAAAGGAGGGAGTAAGGTAGGGTAGAAAAGAAGGTTCCTTTGAAATAACAAAGACCAACATATCTCCTTTGATTTGGGTTAGAAACCTAAATAACACCCAATTGAAATTAGACTAATCAGATTATATTCATATATGGACTAACATTGGAATGATATAAGGTTGTGGGATGCTTGTATATAGACCATAACTCTAGTTTTGAGGTTAGCTCCTCTGAATATGTGAATTTAAGATCAATTACTAAACCTATTAGATGTTGGGATGAAAAGAGTAATGAAGAAACTGAAATGATTCTTTAAACATAACAAGATCCTATGAAATTTGAAAATATATAAGACCTTATTACTCCAATGCCTTGACTGTCAACATATTTTTTGAGCCCTTTAAGTAGCTGTAGGTAAAGATTTCATGGAATTTAATATTCAACTAAGTTTGGCTCCTTAACATCTCCTCAAAATTTGACAACTTAATGCATTCCTTTTATACTATTATCTTCTTCACATGTTCACCATTATTTCATTATGAAAACAAGCATCTCCTATATAGACCATTGTGTATGATTTGATTTCCTTTGTACAAACTATGATAGGGTGTAAAGATGCTTTGGGAGTTTTTACAATATACAAAGTACCCATGAGTTGATATATGTATGATGATCACTTAACAATCTCATTACCCTACTTGAAAGCCTATACCCTTGAAGTCTCCATTAAGCATGGTTCACCCACTTGACTATATCAATGCTCTTGAAGCTAGTTGTAGATGTACACTTGTGTTTCTTTATCCCTATTTGAACCTTGCATGTATCTTTATTGAGCTCTATATTGAGGTTATTCATCTCAATATTTCATGAATTTTATGGTTCAAATATCCTCTACAAGCCTATAAAAAGTCTTAAGACTGCCAGACCCATGACTTTAGCATATTTTGACTTGAAACCAAGCCTATAGGTGTCTCAAGGACACTTGATTTATTTCTTAAAGGCTCATTTATGGCTTGTTGATGAAATTATTATGCTACCTATGTCACTAGGGAACAAGGGGAAAGTAAGAAAGTCAATTTTAATTCATGTAAGACTTGATGCTTGAGTTGTTTATACAACTATTACTAGAAATGGCACAAATAGAAAATAAGTGATCACCACTTTGAAAGTCTACTAGCAAACCCTGCTATAAGGAAAACATATAATTATGCAGTAACACTTATTCTTGCTAATCTTTGTAAAATTGTTTCAATATTTTATAATTGTTTCCCAAAATATAAATAAACAACGGATATTTACAACATGAACTAAGATAAATTTAATCATGTGTGGATCCAAGAGTGAGCAGGGTAGGGAAGGAAAGAGATTGTGCTCAAGATGATCAAAGATACCAACTCTAATAAATTTTGAGTAAAAAACACATGAAATTAGCATCTACTAATTCTAGTGTAATTTTCAAAGCTAAATAAATATAGTTTAAGCTTTAGAGGAGGTAAATGCATATGTCTAACAATATACTCTACATGAAAATTACTCACTCAAATTAAATTTCATGGCACATTCGATTGTGAATGAGAATAAAATAGAGAAAGTATACTATAAAATTCATCAACCTAATGTTAAACTAAAGCTAATATATGCATATAATGTGTGTTATTACCAAATTAGATTAAAACAAAAAGAAACTATTAGCAATATATAGGCATGAGAATCAGAAATCATAGAACACACAAAAAAGAACACTACAAACAAATTCTTGAATTCTTTGGCTCCTTGTAGTAATTTTGGTAACAACTATTTTCTACAAATGAGAGGTAAACCCCTATTTATAGGCTCAAAAAATGCCTAAGACAAGTTTAGGTGGGACCAAAAAAGGCACCTAAATATAACCAAGTTGATAAAATATAAGTGTAAGGCACTGCTTGGTTAAGTTTCATGACCCTCTAGCTTGTTGGATTCCATATTCATGCCTCTTATTCATATCTATATATAAGTGTAAGTTACTACTCTTCTCATGGTAGTTCTGGGAGACTTCTTCCTTATCAAAACTTTATCTATATTCTTGCCAGCCAATGTCTGTAGTTCCTCCATTGAGAACTCAATTCCTTATTGAGATTCCTTAAGGTCAATGACATTTAGATCCATTTGATCCATTATTTATGTGGAATATTCCTTAGTAGATGTAGAGACAGGTGTAGGAACTTTAGAGGGACTAGGTTGGTTTCTAGCTTCTCCTTTCTCAAAGCTTAGAGGTAGGCTTTGTCCACTTAGAGTAGCCTATAGTTGAGGTCTGCATGGCATGATCCTAATGAGAGGAACATTATATTCTTCCTCTTCTTATTGCGCTTCCTCATAGTTGGTATTGAACATGATCCCATGAGTTGGTGGGAGCTGGGCATTCATTAATTTTTCTTTCTTCTTCTCCCTATCGAGCCTCATTTCAATCTTGATATTCTTCCTTTCAACATTTCTGAGGACTACCTCATTATTTATTGCATCCCTATAAATACATTTTTGCACATCTTATTGGTGGTTATATTCCATATCCACATCCTTTTGAATTTGAATAAGTGCCTTGAAATGACATTGTTGGGTCCCATGCCTTTAAATCATCCTTAGGCATTACATAAGAGTTTCTATGCTTTGCATCTACTATAATGTCCTGCCACTTTATGATTTTAGTTCTACCAAGCTTTTAAGGAGTCTTGTGGGGGACTATCTTTGAGATATTTATTTTGGAATTAAATTTCATTAGAATTATAATTTAATTATAATTTACCTTTGATTCACCATTAATTTTAGTTTTAAATCTAAATTTTGTAACCTTTTGACATGTGGCACCTTATAATTATGCTCAGGTGCTCTCAAAATGTAGCTTAGTGTGATGAATTTTTGTATTATGCCATGTGGAATATTTATATTCATGGTTAGATATTGGGTGGGGCCCTCTAATTTTAATTGGTTGTTGGAGTGACATGCATCATTCTCATAGGCAATCAGAGTTGGCATCATGGTTCTTGCCAAATAAAAAGGTGCCATGATTATATGAAATCCATTACAAAGACATTTGAAATCAACATGGAATGTATTACAAGGCCACTATAAGTATCTCCTAGGAGATACCTTGAAATAAAATTCCAATCATGTGCATTTTTAAGGTATCTCATAGGAAAGAAAATATCCAATATTGTGTATAAGGGTTCTTTCTAAATAAAAAGTTGTCACAGTTATATCAAATCCTTTGTAAGGACATTTTAAACCAACATAGAAGGTATTATAAGGACCTTTGAGGTATCTCCTAAGATATACCTTGAAATAAAATTAGAATCATGTGCATTTTCAAGGTATCTCATAGGAGATATCTCGACATAAAATACTAATAGTGTGCATCATTGTTATTGCCAAATAAAATGTTGTCGTGGTTATATAAAATATCATATAAGGAACTTTAAAATCAACATGGAAGGTATTAAAAGGCCCTTAAAGGTATCTCATAGGAGATAAATTGAAATAAAATTCCAATTGTGTGCATGTTTAAGGTATCTCCTAGGAGATATCTCGAAATAAAATTATAATATTGTGCATCAAGGCTTTTACCAAATAAAAAGTTGTCATGGTTATATAAAATCCTTTGAAAGGAACTTTGAAATCAAAATGGAAGGTATTCCAAGGCCCTTATATGTATCTCATAGGAGATACCTTAAAATAAAATTTGAATCATTTTCATGTTCAAGGTATCTCCTAGAAGATATCTCAAAATAAAAATCTAATAGTGTGCATCAAGGTTTTTTCCAAATAAAATGTAGTCATGGTTATATAAAATCCCTTTCAAGGACCTTTGAAATAAACATGGAAGGTAATCCAAGGCCCTTCAAGGTATCTCCTAAGAGATACCTTGAAATAAAATTCTATTTGTGTGCATTTTTAAGGTATCTCCTAGGAGATATCTCAAAATAAAATTCCAATAATGTGCATCAGTGTTCTTACCAAATAAAAAGTTGTCATGGTTATATCTAATCCATTGCAAGGACATTTGAATTCAAAATTATTAGTATTACCATTTATTTAGGATAATTTTGTTTATCCTATGTTTCCTTTTATTTTGCGAGTAATTTTTATTTATGAGAATTATAAATTTTCATAAATATAAATTCCATGAGGTGGCACTCACCTCTTTGATCAATCTAGGATTTAGGAGGAGTTTCTTACATGTAACCTTCCTCCCTACACTTGGCACATACCTCCTTATTTTTTAATGGATTAGGCCAAAAGTAGCACACACATTTAGGAGACTCATAAGGTCATTAATGGGATCTTATCTAACTCACATGATTCCTTCAGCTCTTTAAAAGATCTTCTCCTATCTTCTTTTTCTTCATCTAGGAAATTTATGCTCTCTATAATTCTTCTATTTTGT
Organism: Torreya grandis; assembly: GCA_037957365.1. Lineage (NCBI taxonomy): Eukaryota > Viridiplantae > Streptophyta > Pinopsida > Cupressales > Taxaceae > Torreya > Torreya grandis. Next base: position 1,632,534 of record JARHVA010003156.1, on the reverse strand, counting down.
GCTCTTATCTCCTGGTACATGTGAAGAAGATTTTTTGGCAAGTCTTTTAATATATCATGTGGGTTTTTTCACTGATTCATGTAGTTTTCCCACTTCAAAATTCTTTGTCTCAATTTTGACTTGTATTGGAGAGGTAATTTGTTCTTATTGTTTCATTTAATTTCTTCTCTTCTTTGTCAAATCGATGAATGTTTCTTGGATGAATCCTTCATGGTATGAAATCCAAGTTTATTTTTTATTGACATTTTTTTAGAGTGTGTAGGTTGTAGAAAGGATTTTAGAATTTTTTTGCAAGGGTTCCACCTTTGCATTTTCATATAATTCCATTTTCCTTCTCATTTTTTAAAAAATTTTCACTCCTAACTTATTTTTGTAGGATTTTTTAGGCACATTATTTTACAAGTAAATCAATTTTTTTTAGCATTAACGTTTAGCTATGTTTTTTTTATCTACCCTTTTTCTAACTCTATATTTCTTTTACAGAGGGAAAGTAATATAAATAACTTTTCTTGCTCATTCCTCTTTTCTAATATATATATACATATATATATATATATATATATATGTATATTCTTCTAACCCTTTTTTGAAAAAATAGGGGAATATCAAGATTTTTTTAGTTAAAATAAAGAGAAAACAAATACACAATTATGTTTATGTTCTTTACCCGTTTAAAAAAATAAATTAAAAATTATTCAGTTTTACTTCTAATTTTTTTTCCAAGAAGTTTTTCTTTTTTGCATGTTTTATTTCCTCTTATCTTCTCTTAATCTTCCTCCAGCTAAGATCCTTTCTCTTCTTCTAGCCACTAACCCTCCTACTATAGAATTTCCTACCTCCCTGTAACTTTTATTTTGTTTCTCCTTTTTATTTCTAGCCATATGGCCAGCTTTACAAATCCGTATGGTGTCCACACCAAGCTGTACAACCCTTTAACAAGTGTGCAAAGTTTGTTCTTTGAAATTTTTATCCTATCTTTCTTCCTAAATGGGTGCCTTTGGTCTGATCTGGTCTTCCTCTTTACTCTTATATCATCATTGGTGGTTTTATATGGAAAAATAATTTCAAATTTCTATAGGTATATTTTTTATTATTCCCTTCTCATGCAATTTAAGAAAAAACTAGCCTTTTTCTAACTTTTAGGCATTTTGAATTTTGAATTTATTTAAGTTAAAATCTTATCTTTACTTTCCATCTAGCTTTCATATTTATGAAAGCTCTTTTATTTTTTTTAAAACATAAAATAATTACATTAAAATTATCTAAGAATTTTTAAAAAAAAAAGATAATTATTATTTTTCCTTGTCTTTTTAAAAACATTATACATGTGTTTATTATAAATCTCTAAAATATATATATATTCATTCTCCTTTTTTTTTTAAAAATACTTTTCCAAAATTTAAAACAAAACCTATTTTAATTTGGTTAAAGTTAAAAAAAAAAATTGAGTGGACCTCTTTTATTTATGATTTAAATTTAGAAAATTTCACCAATTTAATTTTTTTTTTCATAATTCAGTTTGGCTCTTTTTTGCTAAGCTATTTCTTTGCATTCTAGTATAGTCATTATTTTACCCCTCCTATGCCCTTTGTGTTTTAGTGTTTTTTTTATCTATTCACTTTTCAGTTCTTGGGTGAGCTTTTGAGGAATCATTACTCAATTATTACCCAAATTTAAACTCACATCCACCAATTACATTTATGAAAATCATATATACAATACATTTACATGTTCAAACATTTGGTTCAAGTAGTATATGTCATGGATCCTCAACCAAGCACTAAGATTACCTATACCAAAATTTAATAAAAATGGAAAGACAAAAATTATGAATCCTTAGGATTGAATGGCATGGCCATGACCCTTGAATTTCATATCCATATTGATGGTTATTCTCTTGCCTCCACCACTTGGTCTAAATTAAATTTATTTATGATGTTGTGAGTGAATCTCATTAAATTCAAATTCAAGATCAATTATCTGATTTAAAATACAATGATTTCAAATCTATGGATGATTTATTGATTAAATTTCATTCTTTACATGCTAAACTTGTTTATTTAGGCATTAAATTTTTTGATTTGAATTAGATTCATATTATTAAGAAGAAATGTTTGCCTTGACCTTTTCTACAGTTTATCACTAATATTCATTCCCAACTAAATTTTCTTAATTTGTCTACTATCTTGACTTTTGAATTATTTTTTACTTTGTTGCATCAAGAAGAATAAAATTTAATTCAATTTGGTAGTCTTAAGATTAATGAACATGCTTTTGTTTATAAACACCAACATAAGAATGACAAAGAACATGTTAATTCCAATAATACACATATAAAAAAGATAAAAAAATCGAACTCTAAACCTAATAAAAAGTTAGAGTGTAATTATTTTGAAAAAAAAATCATGATGAATATCATTTCTTAAGAAAAAATGTGATATCAATAATGGAAATCTTAAAGTCAAAGAAAATTCTAGCACTAGTAATAATAAGACTCAATCAAAGCAAAAGTCTAATACTAGAACTGCTTTTACTTATGCTTTTAATGTTTCTCCTATTGAATGGATTCTTGATTTTGGTTCTACTCAACATATTCCATCTAATTATCAATTGTTTACTTATTTAGAACCAAATATTTCTAACAATCATTTATGTCTTGAAAATCATGCTTATTACAATGTTGAAATCATAAAAAATGTTAAAATCCTTAATGGTGAATTGCATGATGTCTTGCATGTTTCTAATTTGACATTTAATTTATTTTCCATACATTAATTATGGAAATAGGACTATAAATTATAAATTATTAATGATAATTTCTATGTTAAATCTACGAATCATGATTTTCATGTAGTTACTACTGCCTTTTTAGATAATGATAATTTGTTCAAATTCATTGGATTGTCTTCTAATTAATCTTCTCATTATTTTATTTTTTATAATGATGATAACTTGTGGAATGAAATATTGGTGCATATCAATTACCAAAGTATTGCTTTCATGAACAAACTCAATATGATGCAATGTTTACCTAACATTTCTCCCACTACTTCTACTTTTGTATGTTTGGTAAAATTTATAGAGAATATTTTCCTAAAAATCACTCTCGGCATGCTAATAAAAACTTTCATTTATTTCATAGTGATCTTTTAGTCCCTACGTAAAATCCTTCCATTAATGGTGCTAAGTATGTTTTAACATTTTTTGATGATTGCACTAGGTGAGTTTGGATTTATTTCTTAAAAACTAAAGATCAAGTTTTAGACACTTTTATTGACTTTTATACCTTTGTTAAAAAATAATTTCATTTTTATTTTCACATATTATGCATTGATAATGGTACCAAATATGTTAACAATGATTTTATTTCATATTTTAAGCAACATGGGATTAATCATGAGAAAACTATTTCCTGCACACTTGAGAAAAATGGTGTTGTTGAATGTGAACATAGGACTTTCACTGAAATGGCTAGGTTTATGTTTCATGATTAAAATATACATTATAAATTTTGGGCTGAAGCCATGTATTGTGATGTTTATTTCTTTAGTAGGACTCCCACTAAAGTTGTTTTAAATATTACACTTGAAGACGTTTGGAGTGGTATAAAACCTAAATTAAAATATTTACATATTTTTTATTGTGATGCATTTTTTCATATTCCAATTGAAAAGCATCAAAATTTAGATTCTAAAGAAGGCACTTTTTTTCTTTGTTGGCTATGATGAATCATCTAAATCCTATAGGGTTGATGATCATAAAACTAGCAAAATCAAGATTCAAAGGGATGTTAATATTGCTAAAAATGGTGTTCTTGATTGTGCTTCCAATTCAGATTCTCTTGATATTATTTATACTTCTTTTCATTTTGAATCTAGTAATGATCATAATTATTTGTTGCATAATGATGTTATTCCTCCTTCACCTTCTTTTAGTCTTGCTCCACCTAAATTATGCCTAAATGGGCCAAGACTATTATAAAAGATTTAGGAATTAATGCTGATCTTAATGATACTTTTACAACAAAAAAATACTTTTGCAATTATGATTTTATGTCTAAAATTATGCAAAATAATTATCCTCAAACATTAAAACAAGATCAAGGTCACCCTCAATGGGAAAAAACTATTCATGATGAATATATTTGTTTAATTTTTAATAACACTTAGGACTTAATTCTTTTACCTAAAGGGCATAATTTGGTAAGTTGTAAATGGTTGTTTAAAACTAAGTTCAATTGTGACAATCAAATTGAAAAACATAAAGCTAGAGTTGTTGCTAGAGGTTTTTCTCAAATTGAAGGAATTGATTATAATGAAACCTTTTTTCTTGTTACTAAAATATCCACTATTAAAGTTATTTTATCTTTGGCTATTCATATACATTGACCTATTTATCAAATGAATGTTAAAAGTGATTTATTAAATGCTAACTTTCATGAATAAATTTACATGTCTCAACCTCCTATTTTTATAAAGAAAGGTAATGAACATCTTGTATGCAAGTTAAATAGATCTATTTATGGTTTAAAATAATCTCCTAGATAATGGTACTCTAAAATTTATCAATTTTTTATAGATCAATGATTTAATTGTAGTTATAATGATCCTAACCTTCTTGTCAACAATACTCTTAATGACATAGTTATCATTGTTTTGTTTACTTAATCCTAACTGGTAGTAATAGTTCAATGTTTTATTACACTAAAAATGCTTTGAAGAATACCTTTGAAATGACATATTTGGGTCTTTTACATTTTTTTTACACATTCATGTATGGCGAGAAAAGGATAGCATCTCTATTTCTCAATCTAAATATGCATATGATTTATTATATTTATTTAACATGTTAGATTGTAAACCCATTTCTACTCTTTGTGAACTTGGTGTTAAATTTATTAATGACATGGAAATAAAAAATATTGATCCAACTTTATATAGATAATTATTTGGTAGCTTGAATTATGTTATTCATACTCATCTTGATATTACCTTTTCTATTGGATTGGTTTCTCAATTTATGTCTAAACCTCAATATACTTATTTTAAAGATGATAAAAGAATTATTTATTATATTAAAGATACTCTAACCTATGACATCAAGTATACCTTGAATAGGAATTTTTATCTGGTAGGTTATTCATATTTTGATTGGGCTAGTGATCCAAATGATCATAGATCCACTAGTTATTATTGCTTCTCCTTGTGTTTTAACACTATTTCATGGAATAGTAAAAATAAAAAAACTATATATTTATCTTCCATAGAAGCTAAATATAAAACTTGTAATCATGTTACAAAAGAAACTATTTAGCTTAGAAGACTTCTTGTAGATTTGGGCCACTCATAACAATTGGCTACTCTAATATTATGTGATAATCAAAGTACAATTGACTTAGCAAAAAATCACATTTTTCATACAAGGTCTAAGCACATTGAGATTCAACATCACTTTTAGTGCAAAATTATTGAAGACAATCAAATTATTCTCTCTTTCTATGATATTGAAGAACAAATGGTTGATATATTCACTAAACCTCTATGTAAAGATAAGTTTGTATTCTTTTGTAATAAGTTACGATTGAATAGAGTTCTCATCAAGGGGGAGAGTTAATAATGTTTCCTCCATTATTATTTTTTTGTAAACCCTTAAATAAAGTTTTAGGGGGAGTGTTAACATTACCCTTTATTTAGGATAATTTTGTTTATCATAAGTTCCCTTTTATTTTATGAGGAATTTATATTTATTTAAATTATAAATTCCCATAAATATATATTCCATGAGGTGGTACTCACCTCTTTGGTCAACCTAGGATTTGGGAGGACTTAAATGTAACCTCCCTTCCTATACTTGGCACACACCTCCCTATTTTGTAAGGGATTAGGCCACATGTGGCACACACATTTAGGAGACTTGTAAGGTCACTATGGGTTCTTTTATAACTCCCATTATTCTTCTATCTCTATAAAAGAGCTTATTCTCTCTTATTTTTCTTCATCTAAGAAACTTATGCTCTCTCTAAATGTTCTATTTTGTGATCTTATCTCATTGTATATGTGAAGAAATTTTTTGGAAATTCTCTTAATATATCACATGGGTTTTTTCACCAATTCATTAATTTTTCCCACTTCAAAAATATTTAACTCAATATTGGATTGTATTGGAGAGGTAATTTGTTCTTATTGTTTATTTTAATTTTTTCACTTATTTGTAAAATAAATGAATGTTTCTTGGATAAATCCTTCAAAAATGTAAAGTATTCAAAGGCTCTCTGAGGTATTTCCTAGGATATACCTTGAAATAAAATTCCAGTCATGTGCATGTTCAAGTTATTTGAGATATCTAAGAAGAAAATTCCAATAGTGTGCATTAGTGTTCTTGACAAATGAAAAGTTATCATGGTTATATCTAATCTCTTGCAAGGACCTTTAAAATCAACATGGAAGGTATTCCTAGGTCCTTCTATGTATCTCCTAGGAGACACCTCACCTTAGTTACAACTACTTCTATAAATTATGCTCATTCATACCTTTTGATTAATTTAGGTTACTTTAAATGGTTGAAAAGTTTCATTATTCCCTCCTCAATCTTCCCTAATAGTTTCAATAGTGGGATTATTTTGTTTTGATTTGGGTTATAAAATCAATGAAATTAGAACAATTGGATCAATTTGTTAGAGCTTTGTCCTAGTGTTAACTACTCTTCATTAGTTCACTGTGATGTGTAAAACTAGAGAGAATGTCCCTTTCATGTAGTTGGTCCTGAAGATGAAGCTATTGAAATATATGTGTTTACCTCGGTACCACTATTTGAAACATTAGATCTGATTTGAACTAAACCATGCTCAAACTTATCTCCATGCCTTTTATCTAACTTACCTTACAAAAATATCTTTGTTTACCTTCATATAAGTCACTTGGGCTCACCTTCATTTGGTTGGTCATTGAAAACTAGCTCATATCATTGATCTCTTGACTCATCTCACTCTATTAATCTACCTAATGAGAAAAACATGATTTATAGATCCTCTACCAATATTCATGCACTTGTGCCACTTTTGAATCATGCCTTTGCACTTAGGGATAGATAATTCCTTGACTTGCTCACATGTTATTGATCTTGAATTTACAATTAAATGGAAACCATTGATCTGGCTAAGCCTATTAACTCCTTAATCATTTCTCTTCATTGGATATTATGTATGGATGAATATGTACCATTAGATTTCGTTATATCTAATATTTGATAAAAAAAAATCTATTTAATGTTTACATGAACATATTTAATTTATACATGATCATAACTAGGATATTCAAACTTTAACGATCATTTGACATAGCTTGAATTTCGTGTTTATGTACATATCAATTGATGTGTACAACCATCAATCTATGGATTATAAATTCCTTGGGCTATTTATTTCAAACCTTTTACTAGACATTTATTATAGGTTTTGTGTCTCAGCCACTTTCCCTAAAGGAATTTATTTGTAGCTCTTTTACATCAAATAAAATGTCTAGAGAAATTATCATGGGATAATTTCTTGAAATAATTAAATTTTCTCTTTTCCTTGGATAATTTATTATTAACAAAATGTCTAAAATATTTCATGCCTTTAGGATTATTGCTTGGCCACTTTCACCAAAACAATTCTTACTTAGTCTTTTACCTCAAAACAAATTATTCAAAAAAAAATGACTTTGATAAAATTGTCTCCCTTGTACCTTTTGTCAAAATTTTTGACATTGGTATTTTTGCTTTCAAACAAATTTTGTGACCCTTTAGGACTTTTTTTTTGGACCACTTTCCCAAAGAAATGTCCCTTCAGGACATTGTCTACAACACTTTCCCAAATGAAATAACCCTTTGGTAATTTTTTATCAGGCCCTTTGTTGAATAAATGACCCTTCGATACTTTGTCTTGAGATAATTTCCCAAAAAATGACCCTTTAGGAAAATTGTATAGGATACTTTGCTTGAAAATACCTTTCAAGTTTTTTATTCGGTCCACTTTGCCAAAGAATGTTCCTTTAACAATTTTTTTTTGGACTTTTGTCTGTTTGAAATAACCTTTAGCCTTTACAATGGAAAAAATGTCTATAATAATTTGTGTCTTTGAGCCTTTTGTTTTGGACAAAATATTTGAAATTATCCCCAATTCTAAACCAAAAAAGTAAAACAATTTTTTGAAATAATTCCAACACTTAGCCAAATAATTGGAATAATTTATTCAAGGGAATTATGCCTTGTACTTTGATTATGAATAATGTGTGGAATAATTTATTTGAGAGAACTCTACATGCAAAATTAGGATTTTATAAACTCATTTTTGTAACTGCTCAACACCATAAAAACCTGCCACTTTGCATGTATGACTATAAAATGACCCATAAGATACTAAATTATACAGGTAATTAAATAAAATATACCCTATGGAATTATAAAAATCTCATATACAGTATTTTGACTTTATGAGGTTGATCCATTTTGGCCTATGGGGAAAAATGGTCAACATGTTTGTCAAATTACCAAGGGTTACATTCTTGATTTGCCATGGCCAATTGCCTAATCCTATCTGTTGGGCTATGGAATCATAAGTAATATAATATTGACATAAAAATTAACTCTAAAATGCACCAAAAAATAGAAAAAATAAATAATAAGAAACACATAAGTTAAGAAATTAAGCAAAGACACACTTGTGCTTCAAGATCACTTATTCAGACTCATCATGAAAAGAAAGGAAACATACATCTAACCTAATATTTAAAAAACATACATTAAGTTATCAATATCAAGGTTTTAAATATATCCCATTCATAGGGATATTCAATTTTTCTCCATTTATCCTTGATAACAAAAAGGAATTTATTTTCTTGCACTTAGTGATGACATATGATCCACTCCATAGGGCATCAAATTTGGTATGACTACCTAGTTTTTCTCTATCTTCATCCCATTTTAATATTGTGTGATGATCTTGGAGTTTACCTCTTGTTAATATATCTCTTCATTAGTACCTGATGATGCTAAATGGCTTGATGAGATTTACATCTAGTTTTTTGTAACTCCATTAATTTTATCAATCTCACTTCCATTCGTGTGTTCTCAAGAAACTCTAGATAGTGTTCTAAATATAAGGTAGGAATATATTGAGAGGTATAAAACCTATATTCCCTTCCATAGATAAGCACAAAATTAAAATTCCCTATTGACCTCTTTGGAGTTATCTTATCAGCCCACAAGGTTATCTTCAATTTGGTGTGCCAAACTCTTTGGTTATACTCTAATGTTATTTTGATGATTCTAATAAAGTTATTATTAGTAGATTCAACCAACCCATTAACTTAAGGGTAATATTTTGATTAATTACTCAATAATATTCCATTTATATTTGCCCAATCAGTTGTCCTATCACCCATAAAATCAATAGTATTATCTAAAATAATAATAGGAAGAGTACCAAACGTTATTATGATGATGTCATAGAACTCAAAATGGAAGTTATTCCAAGGCACTTTGAGGTATCTCTTGAGATATACCTTGAAATAAAATTTCAATCATTTCCATGTTCAAGGTATCTCCTGGGAGATATCTCAAAAAAAAATTCTAATAGTGTGCATCAGGTTTATCACCAAATAAAAAGTTGGCATGGTTATATCAAATAATTTTCAAGGACATTTGAAATTAAAATGGAAGGTATTCAAATTCCCTTTGAGGTATCTTCTAGGAGATACCTTTAAATAAAATTCCAATTGTGTGAATGTTCAAGGTATCTCCTAGGATATATCTTGAAACAAAATTCCAATAACGTACATTAGTGGTCTTATAAAATAAAAAGTTTTCATGGTTATGTCAAATCCTTTGCAAGGAAATTTGGAATAAAATTGGAAGGTATTCCAAGGCCTTTCGAGGTATATTTTAGGAGATACATTGAAATAAAATTCTAATCATGTGTATGTTCAAGGTATCTCTTAGGAGATACCTCAAAAGAAAATTCCAATCATGTGCATCAGGGATCTTGTCAAATAAAAAGGTGTCATGGTTATATCAAATCCATTACAAGGACATTTTAAATGAATATAAAAGATATTCCAAGGCCATAAAATGTATCTCATAGGAGATACCTTGAAATAAAATTCCCATCATGTGCAAGTTTAAGGTATCTACTATGAGATATCTCATAAGAAAATTCCAATTTTGTGCATGTTTAATATATCTCTTAAGAGTTGTATTGAAATAAAAATTACAAACATGTGTATATTCAAGGTATATATTAGGAAGTACCTAGAAACAAAATTCCAATTTCATTCATGTTCAAGGTAACTATGAGGAGACCCTTTGAAAGTACTACAAGGAACTTCATGGTAATCCCCTAGGAGATACTTTGAAAGAAAAATCCAATCATAGAGAATGAGTTGTAGGGAATGAAATGAAGGGGTTAACAACACTCATCCTTCATAGAGGTTAAACACATACACCCATACCTCCCACATCTATAGTTTTGTATCATGTATCATTTATGTCCAATCAATATAACTTACAACTTATCCCTATATAACCTTGTACTGATGTAGGAAATTAATAGACCACAAACAAATTTTATTCCTTTAAGGTCAACTATTGCATAGATTATTTATGCTATTATGGCTCAAATTAGTGAAGTATTTGAGGTTGTTATATAACACACACACACACACACACACACACACACACACACACACACACACACACACACACACACACACACACACACACACACACACACACACACACACACACACACAAACACACACACACACACACACACACACACACACACACACACACACACACACACACACACACACACACACACACACACACACACACACACACACACACACACACACACACACACACAAACACACACACACACACACACACACACACACACACACACACACACACACACACACACACACACACACACACAAAAATCTACATCAAATAATTCACTAACACATTATAGCTCAATATAATGCAGTATCATTTCGATATTTGAATGTACATTAGTTGGTGTGGTAGTTGAGGTGGTAGTTATAGAAGCTGTAGATGTTGATGCACAACTAAAAGTTTGCTTCTTCTTAGCCTCATTATCTAAATAAAAGTTATATGCCACATCATACTACTACTATATGATTTTCAAGTTCAACAATGGTGGTTGATTTATCATCTTAACTTGTACAAGGAGTCTTTCATTCTCTTCCTTAGTCATCTAAAACTTATTCTTAAAAATATTTCCCTCTATGACTTAATTTTTGGTTTTAATTAACTTAGATTATATTTCTTCTAGTACTAAGCCTTGAAAACTATTATTGAATTCATCCCTTGCTTCTTGAATGAGTTTATCAAAAATGATCCTATTGATCAATTTTCCTGTGGCATCCTTCACCTTTGACAACTTCAAATCATGTAAGATTTGGAGGATTTGGCCTTCCTGCACCTGATATTTAGGGATTAAATCCTAAACTACTTGTAACCATTCTCATGTTTCCTCCTTTATTATGATAACAAAGTTTAAGTAATTAGAAGACTCTAGTATTGTCATTAAATTTAGAAGACTATATAAACAGTTTCTTATGTATGTAACTAGTATTTTCAACTTAGCACTATCATATCTCAATGAATTATATAACTAGTTGGAATTGTTTATGTGAGGGGCCATTTTATCCTTCATGAATTCCATTACCTCTAAATAGTTGTATCATTAGGAAGATGCTTCTTGCACCTTAGCTTTTGTGCCTATACAGTTATGCATAGTATTCACTTTTTCCCTTAACTATTCCAAATTGGCCTCAAATTCCTAAACTTAAACTTCAAGTTCATGTCAATCCATCTCTATTCCTTCATGGATAAATACTATAACATTTGTATGGGCATAGGCTAGGTCTACAATATTTGTAATGTAAGGAGACTATTTGAGTTGTCTATTCTACCTCTTAGTGAGGGAAAATACTTTTTGTCATTCCTCCAAAATTATTTATGTGATATTTTCATCCTCCATCTTCCTCTTATTAACTCTCTATATACTACCATATGTGGGGTCAAATATAGTGGAGACAGAGGGAATCTCAGTGATCTTGAAGCTAGGCATTTTGGTTGCCTTACTTCTCAAGTCCATCACTCATGGATGAATATCCAATTAAGAAACATCTTAGCTTTTAATCATAACCTCTTTCTCTACTTCCTCCTAAACTTGATGTTTCTTCTAAGCCTTGACAAGGACATTGGGTAGGAAGGACAAATAATCTTAGACCAATCCACTCTTCCAAATTAGAGGAGTGGATGGAATGTAATAAATTAAGGCTTGGACTTCCTTCCCTTGCTAGAAATTATCATAATGCTCTATGGAGTTAGTGGATGGTATGGGAAGGGAACTTTGAGTGGATTGGACATGAAATTATGGAGTGGCTAATGTAGTTTGTACCTTTATAGACACCTTATTATTTAAGGATCTGATGCTGGAGGTACTAAAAGGGATAGAGGAGGTAGGTATGGTGAGTGGGATGGAAGTGGATTATGGAATGACCATGGTGGTGGTAGAAACATATTTTTCCACCTCAGGGGTGATAAGAAGGAACTATGTGAATGTCATGGGGGTAAAGGGATAAATGAGGTGGAATTAGGCACTTCCACTTGGGGTGTCCTAAACATAAAATAAATAGAAACACATCCAAAACTAGGCACAAAAGATAAAGGAATACTAATGAATGGTTGAGTACCTAAGGAACCTGGTGATTTAGCTCTACTTGAAGGCTTGTAGCCTTAGTTATTTCCACCTCATTTTCTTCATCAAATTCATCCTAATTTTGATAATTATAACAACCTTTCCCTCTATTGGTTCTAAATATGGAGGTGTAGTAGGCAAGACTTATAATGATTCAACTATGGGAATCCTTGTTGTAATCCTAGGCTTCTTCATATAAACAAGAGGGTTATTCAACTATGTAGGGAAGCCTTATTGATTTGATGTCATTACCTCTTGTGTTCTTATCCCAAAAAATGTGGTAATCTTGGTCTAGGTCATAACATTAGTTGCTTGAATGGTGTTAGTAGTGGTTATTCTTGTGTTCTCTCTTCCTCATCAAAATCCAAACTAATGGGGTCCCATATTTATCCTACCTTGCTTATTCTAGGTTCAGACAACTTGGAATCTTTCTTCATAGTCTTTAGATTCAATTTTAAAGGGAGGCCTTGAGATGAAGGACCTAATTGGTCCTTATATTTCTCCTCAAACTATCCTTTTTAGAAGTCATAATGATTCCATACTTTTTTTAGAGCCTTATTGTTATCTAATTCCATTAATATGATTGAAGGATTATCCTGGATCATTCTTAAATGATCTTATTAAAATCCAACAATTATTTCTCTTTCCAACATGTCCTTATTATAAATATGAAGTTTAGATAAAGGAAATAATCCCCTTTACCTTCCAAGGTTTTTATGATTTTTTTCCAATTATGGGCATGGGTGAGCCATGAATGGCTTGCCAAACTCATGGATAGACATCTTCAGCTATCCTCACCATGTTTTTGGTGTAGGCATATATGTGCACAAAATAGTAATGATAAAAAATTATATTCTTTATGTATTCCATGGTTGGTCTCCATAATTCCTCAATAATAATAAAACAAGTTCCCATAATAACATTTAAATAATATGAAATCATATATAAATTGCCCAAAGGAATGGGATGCTTGTCTTTATGAATTATTTGCTCCTTTAGGTGAAAGTTGATTATCTCTCCCATGGCATATGAAACATCATGGTTGAGCATCATGTAAAGTAATGGCACCTAGTCTAAATTGATAAAATAAATACTCAAGATACTGTAGAGTTGATTTAATAGAGTCATGCCAATGAAAATCCCCATTTTAAAATTTTCTATGGAAATAGGCCCCTTCAGCTTCTTCTCTTTCCATGTAATGGTATAGCCTAGGAGTAACCATGAAGATAATGTCTTCCCAATTGAACTCTTTGCAATAAATGACCATAATATATGGTTGTTATTATATATAATGGGTACGTTCAAAGATAGATATCTTTAGAAGATGGATCCTAAAATGCATGAGACCACTATGTTATTGATATAATAATTTAGGAAGGCATCCTATGATATCTTTCCTGAGAAGAACAAATCCTATAGGAGGTTGATGTATGGCATCACCTTTAACTTGGAAATAGTAAAATGTAACCTTTGGAATTTTAAATCCAATAATTATTTTAAAAATAGCCTATCTATGATTTTCATCTAATGTTCTAATGAAAATATATCCATTAAATCCACTACGTCCCATAGATTTGAATAGTTGGTGTACCCTTTCTCAAATATGGTGGCATCAAACACTATATCTATAAGACATATAGAGTCCTTTATTTAGTATGGTGATGGTATATTTTCTCCCCTAAATGTTTTAGATGAATATGCCATTGTAGTATCCACTCTATGTTGTTTGAAATTTCCTCTTAGGTACTATGTATACTGTATGATCACTTGGCTCTAGCTTAATCACTATTTTACTCATAGTGTTCTTTGATATAGTAGCTAGGGATATTTTTCAATTTAGGATAGTGGAGTCTTTTAATACAATTTTGTTTAAAATAAATGAAGGCTTCTAATGGCTATGTATCACATATATAGGATTTTGCATTGAATAGTATTTTGTGTAACATAAATGACCAATGTTCACCTTGATTTTATATTCCTATATAATTACAACTTTATTAGTTAAAGTTTGTGGGGGTATTTAGTATATATAATTAGAAGACACTTTAACTTTATTTTGGCTAAGTGTGTCAAATGGATAATATTTTTCTTGGTAGTAAAGTATTTAGGTTTATGCTAGGGATCGATCTTTTACAAAATACCTACAACAAAAACCCTGCCATTTGTTGATATCATTAAGAAAATTATTTCAAGAAAAATGTTCAAAGAAATTATCCTAAAGTGTCATTTCAATAAGTATAAGGGTTTTTTTCATTAGGAAACATTTTGAAGGATTTAATTTATAGGGTAAAGTACCTATGACAAAATTCCCCAAGGGTCTACTTCATAGGATAAAGGCCTAGGACAATGTCTCAAAGGATAAAGTGGTGATGAAAAAAATCCCAAAGGTTATTTGAAAAAATTCCAAAGGGAAATTTTAAATAGTTGAAGGGTAGGTTCTAGAGGGTAAAGGGCCATGCCAATTATCCTAAAGGGTAAGGGTAGAAAAGTTTGAAGGGTCTTCTTTATGGAAAAAAAAGTTGAATGGTTTACTTCGTAGGGTATAATGGTCTAGGACAAAAATCTCAAAGGGTTTGTTAGTGTAGGGTAAGGTCCATTTCAAAAATTCAAAGGGAAATTAAAAAAGGGTGAAGGGTAATTCTATTTGGCCAACATGGCCACAACAAAAAGGCCAAAGGGTAAGTTAGTTAAGTAAAGGCATCTAGGACAAAAGTGATCATTTTAGAAAGGCTAAAGGGTAGGTTCATAAGGCAAAGGAATTTTTTTGGGGGATTCATGTTGAAATAAAATAGGTTCATAGGTGTATACTATGTGTCCCTGACTCTTGAAAAATAAATTCTTAAGCTTAATGTTGCAGGTACCCTTGAATGTATTACAAGGCCCTTCAAACCTTCAAGGTACCCATACACATGTTTGAAAGGTGTCTGCTAAGAGATACCTTCAAAATTTTGGGTCCACAAATGAGGTTCAAATCAAATACAAGATCCCAAAATATAAGAAGCTAATTATTTTCCATAATTATTCTCAGGACCCCCATTTCTCATTGTCATTTTGTATAGTAATAAAATACATGGTTGAGTATTAACTTAATAAGCTATTTTTCTCTATGTGACTATTATTCTCTAATGCATGTTTGAAATTTATCTTTTAGGAGATACCTTCAAATTAGGATGAAGCAATAATTTAAGTATGCAATATATTATATTATAAGATATTATTATTTTGGATTTACATAAACTAAAACATTAAAAAAATGTTATACATTACCTTTTTAACATTTTTAGGTTTTAACATATCTCCATTCTTATGTTCTGATATAAATATAGCTTTATCTCTTACATACATGTATAAATTAGACTAATTTTATAAATAAACTGATTAATAACTCTTATCATATCTTTTTTAAATGTCTAGGCTAAAAATTCATACATCAATGGCTTTCCATTGTGGAGACTATGTTTCTCTCATAAAAAATAGTAAGGTCATTGGTGAGGGAGGAGTACACAAAGTGTTAGTTCTAGACATTTAACCTATGGAACCCATAAAGCTCACTTCCACATGCCATAATGAGGAAATACCTATTGAATGTGTAAGTGTTAATATGACTAAATCTTTTGATATGACTCTACTACTTCCATTTCCTAGAGATTTTGTCGATAGTGTTGGGGATTTAGTTGATATTTTTACTATATGGATCACAAGAATGATGCAACATGTCATATAAAATTTTTATATAGACAATGAAATGGAATAAAGACAAAATAATTTGAGTTTAATTCTTCATATACAACCATTACAAAAATAAAACCATTTTTTGGATTCATTTGTTTGATATATTGATGATCCTAACAAATTTCAAAGCATAAGAAAAAAATTTCTTGACAACAGGGTACACTTGTTGTGCAAATGTAAAACTCTTACAAATGATGAAAAAATAACTTTTGGTTATGTTGAATTTGCATAAACAGGGAAGATTTTTGGTTACATTCCTATCCCAATGTTAGAAAATGAATTGGGAATTTACATAATGAAATTTATACAACATTTTTAGACTTATAGTACATATGTAACTAAAATATTTATCATTAGATGGCCTTCCAACAAAATAGTGGACATTGAGACTTGTAGAGCAATCAATTTACCATAAATTACACCAAAGTAAAAACAAATTAGAAATGTCTAGGACATAGCGGATAATGAAGTAACTCCTTGCTTGGCATTCCTAGTGCAAAGGCATCCAAAAAAATTAACTCATGCTTACAAATATTTGGGCCAAAAAATAAATCAGCCAAACACTTCACTCAGCCAAGTGAAGTTTGATGAAATCATACATAGTGAGATTTCAACAATGTATATGGATAAAAGTTTCACCAAAAAATGTGTTCAGTTAGGATTGTTATTTGAGATTTTAAAATATACAAATATGAAGTTTCTTGAGTCTACCATAATAGATAGGAGGTAAAATGTCTTGGATGCCCTTTTGATGGTTTATTTAATAAAAATAAAAACAAAACTAGCATTAATTTTTAGGGTATATAGATCTATTTGGAAGCTTGGCTTAAAATATACATTTTGAAGAGAAGTATATTTTTTGACATTCAAAATTGTCACAAAAATGGGAAATGAAAAGCATTCCATGTAAGGAAATTTTGACAAAATCCACAATAGAAGATAATGAAAGATAAATATTTGTTGGACCAATTGGTGAATGATTTTTTAGATGTTTCTCTATGAATAACATGTTAGGTAGATTTAGATAGCTCATGAAAAAATGTTCAACATCTTCTATCATGTTTCACTCAATAATTTATGAGGTGACACATTAATGCACAAATATAAGATATGCAATATGAGCCAATATCCCATACAAAATTTAATAACATATGAGAACTAATTTTCATGATGTGACCATTTCCATGTTTGATGACTTTTCTAGGTGAAAAAAATGTATCTTGTTGACTCAATGGAAATGCTTTCGATCCTTCTATAGAGATCAAGAAGAGTGTATCGATCAAGATTTCATGATGAAATAAAATCAAATAATTATTACAAGACAAATGTATTACACACATAAATAAATGTCAGATAAATACCTTGAATAATGCCTCAATATCATTCATGACAAGGTAGAATGTCAAAAACATTCGTGTCAAGGATAGTAATAAAAACCAAAGAAGTTACTAACAAAATATTAGAGTTGTTAATGGTAGGGATTATAACACATGGTCATGGCCTAGAAGGATATGGGCATTTTTTTGCCATATGTTCTTGGAGTGTCTAACTTTATTATCACATCATTGAACAAGTTTTTTAGGGATATGGAAACAACAATGCCAAATACTTATGGATATTTAATAAATAAATGTATATCTTCAAAATATCCATTATATGATGCACTTTTGTCTAACAACTACTACCCTAAATGAAATATATACAGAGAAGAATCAAAATCAATTGGTGCCTTCAAGAAAATTCCTTCCAAGATATACCTTTAACTAGACAATTATTATGGGGGAAATAAGAACATGTACTTCTATCCATAACTATATTTAAAAAATGTTAAAAGTTATATGAAACTAATGTCACATTTACAAATTCAAAAAAATCATGTTTTTTTATATAGGTATGTGTTGCAATATTTATCTCTCCTTATCTACAAAGGTGTTTTCCTCGATGTCAAGGTCATATTTCTCCTTGTAGAACATACCCATGAGGACATCAATGGCACATTTGGAAACTTGTTTGAATGTATAAAGATGAAATATGCATGTAGTATGGTATAGATGATGAAAACTTATAGGATGTGTGAGACTACAAGAAAATTTGAGCCATATTTGATGGAAGAGGTAGTGAATTTCAAAGAGTATGCTAATAGTTACCAGTTAAAGGGAAAAAATGAAATAGTAGGCTTGACAAAAGTTCAATACTTTCCTCTACGCATGGAGAAAGGTCAAGTCATTATGTGTTGAAAAAAATCTATAAGAGATAAAAATTTTTCACCCCTAATTACATTATGGGGAACAAAAGGAAATGGTGAGCCAAATGTTCGAGAAGGTAATCCAAAAAATATATATTTCAAAGACTTGAAAAGTAGAGAAATGTCTCAAGATTCCATTATTTTAAAAGACTCAGATAGAAGTATAAAAATGATTGAAAAATAAATTAAATATAACTTGAATAAGTATATACATCAATTTAATGAGTTTGGTTTGACAAAAAATAGTAAATGAAGGATCTAGCATATTACTTCTAAAACATCCATGACATAATGAAAGAAGACATGTTCCCTTTTTAAGTTGAGTGAATAGGAAATTTTTAGCATGGAAAACATCATGTCATACCCATACATAGAGATATTCACAAAAAAAATTATGATAGGACCCTTGATTTTGGAGTGACATATATAGATACATATGTTGGTCTAAGAAGCAAAAGAACAAAAATTGCATTTAATCTAACTCAAGATGTGAAAATTAGAGATATGTTATTTTTCAAACCAAACCATTATATAGGAGTGGAATACATATTATGGGTTTCTAGATCTAAAATTAATATTTAGATACTACAAAAAAATGGGGATATAGAATGAAGGGTTAATGTATCTTGGCTCATCCCAGTTCACACAAGGAAAAATATGTAAAAGAAGCATAAATTTATTATGGTTGCTTAGAAAAGAAATGGAAATCAAACCCAACTGACACATATTTACCATCCATACTCATATATGGTATCATCTATGCTTAGAAACCAAATAAAATTGGAGAGGTCATGCACTTGTTCTTACTAATTTTTTGAAAGGCATTGTAATAGACTATTTGAATGCAACATCCCATTAGGCACTAACAAAAATAGTGATAAAAGGATTGGGAAATTTGAAATGGTGTTTATTTAATTTTAGAATGAGAAGTATGAATTTTTCTTATAAAAATTTAGTCTATTTTCTGAGAATGTATAATTTTTTATTATTTATATTTATTTACAGTGGCACTTCACATTTTGGGTCTTGGAAAATACACTTCAACATTTAAGTTTTATATTTTATACCACAACAATTTAGTATTTTGTTAATCATTAATCTATTTAATATCATTTTATTGTTGGAATGTCTAATTCACATTTTTGTGATTCAAATGGTCTTTAGTTTTTATATATTCCAAATAGCCAGACTGCATTTTGCAAATCATGAAAACCTCTTTGAATTTTTAGTTTTTCAAATTAAACTTCACATTTTACATCTTTAAAAATGCTCTTTAAAAAATGTTCTTTGTAATTTTCACATCTGATAATTTACACTTTGGCATTCCTATGTATGCGAAAAGGTCTTTAGGGTTTATACCTCAGAATGTCCCATTTGTGCATCAAAATGTGTTCTTTGACATTTATGTATCAATAAATGTTATTCAAATTTTAAATTTTTTAAATTACACTTCAAAAAAGCATTTGATATTTTGTTATGTGACATTAATCTCAACAAATATATTGTGTGGAAGAATGACCAGTCCAAACAAAAGTCCCAAATAATGTGAGCACCTGAGATTACAACACGCATCACAATCTTGATAAATTAACTATGTGGGAGATTATATTAATATAATAAAATAAAACCCATGATTGACAAATGACATGTACACAAATATGATATAAATTTTGAAGGTTGTGAGGATGTCACACAAATTATATTAAACAAATAGTTCATGATCCAATCAATTGATAACACATGGAAACCCAATCATCCCAAGTGTTTTAAATCATATATTGCTTGAGTCCCCAATTGATGTAAGAATTATTTCTCCTTAATAAATAAACCACCAAGTATTATTATCTATTAATGCATGGTCTATGAACCAATTTTAATGAGTGCATAATTTGGACTTATTACAAATATATAATATAGATGTCATTTATTTGTAGTAAGTCCAAGTAATTCTTGATGAATTCAAAGTAATTGGACTTATGATAGTTTTCAAATACTAATTATTTATTATATTTTTAAATGATTTTTAATTATCATAAATACATTATACATATGTGATTTATTTTTAATAATTTCAACTTAATCTCAATACACTCCAATTTAATCTTGATATAGTCCAATTTATTTCTGATAGTTTTTAAAAATTTGGACTACTAATAAGTCCATATTATATAAAATAGTCCTTATTTATAAAATATTAAATATTATTTCCAAAGTGTGAGTCTATCATTTGGATCATTCATATCCCAATTCTAAAGCACACTAAAACCAAGTCAAATTATACATTATCAATAATTTCATACATATAGTGAAGGAACACAAATTCACAATAGCACCATGTGGGATAACTATGGGTGGATTTATTTCCATCCTTAAATTAATGTATATGTAGGTATTATTAAATCATAAAAATTGGAATATTAGGGTCATCTCAACCCATTACATTTCTGTACTTTTTGTAGGTCTCTAGACCTAACAAAAAAACCAAGGGTTTTAAGGTGAAACATAGTAATTTTTGGAGTTGCATGCATCATCAAGTTTCAAGATTGCATATACAAATATATATGAAGTTATTATAGGTTAATATTCCCTCATTTATTCACAGGTCATCACCAACCAACCTAGGTAAGTATCTATTGGTGATACTGACCTAGGTTGATGAAAATTACCCTACATAGACATAAATATAGTTCTTGATTTGGATGAATCTAGATCTACTTTTATGTAATATTCAATTATAGATTAAAAATATAGTTTTATAGTCAACTATAAAATATAAGGACTTATTCCTTTATATTCTTATATTTTAACATATACCATATATCAAAAAATTATAATCTCTTTTAGTATTTTACATTCATATTTATGCTCGAAATCCACATCTATTCATTTGAGTTATACACTTTTTTTTATCATATTTGGTATTACAAAACCAAATGAGGGTAAAATCATAATTATACTTCCCTTTTTACACTAATAACCAAATTTTCTTTATACGATAAAGTGTAATTTATAAAAACAAGTAACAATACCTTAGCACCAATCTATGTTTAACATTAAACCAATGTTTATAACAAGCTTGCTCTAGAAAGTACACACTAAGAAGATGTTTAAACATAAAGTATACATTGAGAAATAAATGTTTTTAAATATTTCCTCTATTATACTTTCTAATTACTAATTATATCAAGTGGAGAACATATTTATGATGCCAAATTCATAGTATATTCATTCATATAAAAAGTACAAGTGGTGTCATTCTAGTACAATAAACCAAACTAATCAACTACCAAACACAATATCCATAGTATAGGAAAATAAAACTTACATTTATATACACAATAGAAGTTTATTACATCACACATAAACATTAAAATCAACTATGATTATATCCATATCATGGTTCTATGCACATATATATACCTATATATCACAACTTTTTCCTATTTTCAAATTCCTTTATTGGCAATCCTATCTCATCCCATCAAATAATAAAACCCAAAATAATAAAAATGACATCAACAATACCAAAACAGAAATATTAATATAACATGTTGCAATAAATATATAAGTAAAAGTAATCAATTGGATAAAATAAAACATTAAATCCAAGTTGCAAAAAACTCATTAAATATAACTAAGAAGGTATAAAATGGTATTGAAATAACAATTACAACTCAAAAAAATGATAGTCTCATTACAAAGGTGTGTGCAGACACATTATTGAAATGTCATGATTGGGATATGTCATCTACGCCATATTAAGGAATGTGTTATTTTAGTGCCTACATAGATACATGAGGATAGTCCTTTAAAAAACTATTTTCATATTCCTAAGTGGCACTTATCTCACTGAGTTAATCCCATTAGACCAACACCTACTAAATGTCTTGATTTCATAGCTTAACTCTATGATGGGATAGGATATTCACTAGGTCCATATTAATTTTTTCTTCATCCATTAACAAAATATTTTTCATATCCAAGATATTATATGGATCAAATACATGTTCTCTCTATAAATCTATTTAAAACACATCATGGATCCTATTAATATAATGAGAAGAGTGAGATGATAACCAACAAAGCTGATATTTCAATAATTTCAAATGGATTGGAAAATCATGAAGTTAGTTTAGAAGATTTTCTAGACTTAATAGAACTTTTATGAGGTAAAACTCTTATAAAATATTTATCCCAAAAGTCATTTTTTCTAGTTTTTTTCCCTCTATGCATAGTTTTTATCTCTCTATTAGAGATAACTTTCATATTTTGATGAACAAGATCCATTTTCATGTCATAATCATATATATTTATGTCCTATAGTAGATATATATTTTGAACATTACTATCCAATGGGATTTCATAATTTTTATCCTTAAAAGCTTCAAACAAAACCATTTAATCATATATTGATAATAATTATTGTAATAAAAATCAACTAAGTGAAGATAATATTCTCAGCTATTTTTGTGATCCATAACATAAATTCTCATGATAACTTCAATTAATTTATTCAACTTTATAATTTTACCATATATTTTTAGGTGGTATGTAAAACTACAACCTAAAAATTTTCCAAGATTAGTAGTCAATGTCTACCAAAACCTTGAAGTGAATAGTTTATCTAAAAAAAATATTATCACCTTATGAAGTCCCTAAAAGAGAACTACTTCCTTCCCATATCTCTCAACCAAAATAGAGGCATCATTAGTAATATTGTAAATAATAAACTTTATAACTTTGGTGAACTTATCAATCACCACAAAACAACAACATGTCAATCCTAATAATTAGGTAGCCCTAATATGAAATCAATGTAAATTATAATCCATTTATATTTTAGTATAAAATGAAGGTAGTTAAAACTACCTAGATAAAAATGATCATCTTTAATGCATTATCATTCAAATAGTTTTTATACAAAATAAATGAGTCCTTATTTAATGTAAGAAAAAATAGAATCCTTTGAGTTCATGTGTCATTTTTGGGACACCCAGAGGATCAACATGAGGTGAAATATAAACTTATTCCAACATTTTATCTTTTAACTTACTATAATTAGGGACATAAATTATGCTTTCATACCTATGAAGACCATCTCAATCTAAGATATAATTTGAATAATCATTATCCATGGGTTCCTTCACTAATTGTTCACAAATTTATTTTCAAATTTCATTTATTAACTACTATTCCAATATTTAATTTCTAAAATTTGATCTTAGAATATAAAATATGGTTAACTATAGTTTGGATTAATGGTTTGTATTAATATAATTAAGATATAACTTTGAATTATTATTTATAGATCTCAAATTAGTCCACTATTACATGGGTAATTTTTGAAAGTTACTTACATTATCACTAGATAATAATGACCCTCACCACTTGGAGTCATCTTGCTCTTGGAAATGACTAATTCTTAAAATCAAACCCATCCTTAGGTTTGAGCTATATTCATATCATATTAGTGGCATGAGGAATTATTCAAATGGATCCATATATAAACAAATCATGGTATCATTCAAAATGAATATGACACTTATCTGTGTCACATCTATACACTTTCACATTAAGAAAATTTACCAAAATATGCTCAATTTTCATATTTATCGCTAGGATTAGTTATCAGCTAAGTGTGTAGCATTAAAAATATAGATAAAATAAATCATCATCAAGTACCAAATAAAATCACTAATTACATACATATATAGAATGATAAAAAAATACACAATCACACTATGTGAGAGAGATATGTGTGGATTTATTTCCTTTCTTAGAGTAATTTATACATATAGAACTACCAATCACTAGAAATGAGTGATTAGGGTCAACTCATCACATTACACTTATCACATTTTTTTAGGTTTTTAGACCTCACAAAACACTTATAGGGTTCTAAGGAAAATGAGGATGACTTTTGGATCTATGTGAGTCATCAAGTACATGATTACAAACATGGATAAATCAAATATAGTCATATTTGACTTTATGGTCATTGTGTTGCACTTATGTACATGTTAATTCTAACTAGTAGGTTAGCATTGACTAATGATACTAACCTAATCCTACAAAACTAACCTAGTGCATGCAATAGTTTGGTTCTTGAAAAAATTAAACAACATATATGTTTATACCTAATTTAAACTTACATAACATATTCATAGTTAACTAATAAACCAAAAAATATAAGTATTGTGATATATTTAGTAATTTCCATTTTTAGCATATGCCTTTATCAAATCAAATTTTTTATTTTTTATCATTTAAATTCAAATGTATGTTTAAATGCAACATATTTTCCTATAAATTCTATTTCAAATTTATATATTTATTATATTAATCTCCCCAATTAATCTAATTTAGGGTAAAAAATATTGGTGAACTTGTATACATTTAAACACTATAAAACCCTAGTTTTCCCTTTGAGTTTTATATTTCTAGTGTTTCAAATCTCAAATAGGGTATCATTTTATACCATTCCCCTCATTATCATTTTGACCTTAAGTATTACCCTAATTTTTAGTATTATAATGTTTTATATGATTGATATGACTAAAAAACCTCAAAAGTCTACTCATTCTCTTATAGATTCTTCTATTATTCTTAAAAAATTTATCTCAAAGATGGTGATAGATATTTTCCCTCTATAAAGGTCCATGTTTCTACTATCTCAAAAGATAACTAACATTCCAATTATATCTAAGATTTGAAAAACACTAAATAAAACATGATTTTCAAAATGAAAATACATATACAATCTTTTCAAAAAGATATCAAAGACTTAACACTAACAATTTAAATAATTGGTAATGAAAATGTTAGTCAAAATGAGTTGATGAGATATGGTTTTGGATTGAAATATTTTTAAAATTGGGGATATATATGACAAGTATTTGGGAAACATGGATAAGAAACTATTAACCCCATCTAAACATCTAATTATAAAGGATGAAAAGGTTTTAGTTATATAAAATATCAACAAAAGATGATCATAAAAATTATGATACAAACATATCCAATTATCTATAAGATTAATTTATTAAGGATGTGTCCACTAAAAGAGAGTTACAAAATAAATAAGGTATGAATTACAAAAATGGAAAAAATAATGAACTATTTATTAAGGTTAAAATATCATGAACAATCATCAAATGTATATTATCAATCCTAAATAAATTTGAAAACATTATAACATATCATTATTTCTCATACATTATATTTTAGTATCTCTCTTATACTTTGTTTACTATATGCCATCTAAAAAAGTTATCTTTCTTCCCTTAAGAAGAAGTGTTAGGCTTAAAAATAATACTATTGAACATACTCATATTCCTTCCATTCAAGATTATACCATAGATAGAGGACAAATTACAACTTCCATCATTGATATTTTACACCTTGATTATGTGGAGTTTAATGATAATTCATTTCAAGATGAGCAATACAACCAAGATCAAGAAGATACACAAGATGGGAATGAGGACAGTCTCCCCCACTTAATAATGAAAATCTTATAGTCAATAAGGATGAGATTCTATAGAGATTCAGAGATATACTTTAGGAACAACCCCATGATAATGCACATATTCTATGAGCCATAATGGAAATAAATAAAAAATCAAATAATGGTCAATCTTATACTCCCATAAATAGCATTATTTTTACACCTAATTTGTAGAAAACTCAGCTTGTACAAAAACATTCAATAGAAAATACACCTCATATGGATATTTCCTCCTATCCAATTGTACAATCACTTATGCATGAGATTCAATATCTATAGACTAATGTGTTACATCTTGAGCAAGGAGATATTAGGCCATCACATGCCTTACATTATCATGTTATTTTACATACACCTTTGGCACATCACATAGCAACATCTCCTTTTCCATCTAGATTCCTAACAACAAATCTTAATTTATATGATAGTAAGAGTGACCCAGACAACAATCTATGAGCTTTACATGTAGTATGTTTGGACTAAGTATCCAATGATTATTTCCTTACTAAGTTATTCCCATGTAGTCTAAAAGCATATTCTTACAATGATTTTATGATATTTTGAATCATTATATCACCACATTCAATCCATTGGTAGATGTGGATTTATCACACATTTCAATTAACACCACTAATAAGATCTCATATGCTCAAGTAGAAAAATTGAACAAAAAAAAATGAATCTATTACAAAATATGTCTTAAGATATAAAATTATATTGGAAAATATTATTATCCCCATGGTAGATAGAGAGCTCTAAGACATTTAAATAGAGTTTACTACCAACATTGCATGAAGCTATCTTTTTCAAGAATTTTCAAACATTCATAGATTTATTCCACAAGGTGAAAGAAAGGGAATTCAATATTCTCTCTATGGGTAAATTAAAATATACAAGTGGATTACAATCAACTAATAATATTTATAATAAGCCTTCATATAAATTAAGGGACACTAAAAATAGGGTTAATCAAAAGGTCATAGTTAATATAACATTATAACCACCTCTTTGCCTGGCTTTATCAACTCCTCCATAAAGAGTTTTCACCAACCTTCCAGAATCACTAATACAAGTTTTAAAGTATCTCATATAATTCAATCTTATAACTCTCCCTCCCATAAAATATATTGATAGGACATGTCATCTTCCAAATATTTATAATTTTGATGTATTTTGTGACTATCACATGGCATCAGACCATACTATATATAGATGCATTAGCTTGAAGCATAAGGTGAAAGATTTAATAGAGACCAACATAATTTATGTGGGAACATCCATAGAGGAACCCAAATTTTAATAAATGAATTCTAAGACATTGAAAATATTTTTTGATCCATTTTGAAAGCATATAATTAATGAGGTAAGGGAACTTCGAGTGTTCACTATACATATAAGGTGCATCCACCATTGACATTATATTGCACTATGATAGAGGATGCACACCCCCTACATAATATCATTCATGTGTATCATATTAATTTACCAAGTATACCACTCATCACTTTCTTAGATTAAGATATTGTTGATGATGATTTAGATTTATATTCATTTTTTGTATTAGCCTACATTTATCATCATCCTATTCAGAGTGTTATGGTTGAAAATGGATTAAGTATTAACATGTGAAATATCACACTTCTATGATATTTGGGTTATTCAGAGTAAGAAATTTGTTTGACTGACATAGTTATTCATGGTTTTAGTGGTGATATTCAGAGCTCCATTAGGGAGATTTTACTTCCACTATAAGTTAGACCAACACATGTGGCTAATAGATTCTTTGTAGTACCTAGTGTAGGCACATTTGACATGTTATTGGGTAGGATATGGATATAACAACTATGATTCATTCTATCCAATGTGCAAATATTCCTCAAATATATGCATGTTAATCAAGTGATCATAGTTGAGGGTCTTTCATATTAGTATTCTTTACCTATCCCATATGAAATCACACCACACTTACCAATTATAGTTCCAAGTAAAGTTCGCATCATTACACCATAGATTTCAATGGATCCACTAGTATGAGTGAGGTTTACTCCTAAAGTGTTATCACATACACATACTCTCCATAGAGACCATTATTAAAGATACCCCTACGTCAAATATATGTTGAAAATTATAGCGAGAATCCCTCTACCCCTTTCCTTTTGAGATTAATGTTATCAATTTCATAGGGTTCTCATCATAGGTCACCCATGCCATCTATAACATCTTTTACTAGATGGATCCCTAAGACTACTATAGTTCACTGGACACCCCAGTCAGCTTCATATATTCCTAGCACCACACCACAAGTAGTGTCAGCTATAAATCACTCAATATAATAGGTTATGGGACCTCAATTACCTTTTCACATTAAACTCATGATTTTTTTTCCTTTATTTGACATAGGCCACATTGATAGTTAGTATCCCATGAGACTCATTAGTTAGTATATTCCTTCCTACTTGTACATAATCTCATTCACTCTTACTCCTTAGTTTCATTTTCCTATTTATTATACATAGCTTATATCCAAAAAAATTAAAAATAATATAATATGTTAAAACATAAAAAAAATCAAATATTTAGTTCTAAAACATATATTATAAATTGAATTAATTTCCATGTTTACATCTCTTATATTTGCTAGACACTACATATTCTATCTATCTTTGTATAGTAAGTTTTTATCATACATACATGCTTCACATGTTCTTGTCAAGTGTTTATAGATACTTATAGGACCTAGGTCCACTACACAAATCCAAATTTGATAATATCTACCAACTAGAGGCATATGCATAAATATATAAGTTCTTCATTTGGTACATTCACCCATTTTGGGGCATCTTAGACACAATTTTGATTTCCAAGTTACATATTTCTAAACTCTACATCACAGATTTAAAATTGATATATTTTGATATTAATAATCCTACACCTCATATTTTTTCCTAGCTGCTACCACTTTAGACTCAACATATGTGCATCTTATCTCTTATTAAAAACTTTACCACTTTTTGATGCATACTTTCATTTCTATCTTTCCTAGTTTAAACTTGATTATGTCTTTATGCTTCTTATATTTGAGGGCACTTGAATATGCCATTTCTCTGTGGCTCTATTCCACTTATTTTCATTATAAGTGTGCTTTGGACATGTTACCATGTCCTTTTATGTTACTTCTTGATTATTTATGTGGACATCTTAATATGTATTTCCATGTAAATCTAAGATAACTTGCTAGTTTTTTTCATATGTGGGCATGTAAACATGTCATTTTATGATTTTCTTTCTAATTTAGTTACATGTGCCCATATCCCTTGTATTTTGGCCCGTTGGCTTACTTTTCAAGCCTCATGTGTGTTGTATGTTTATGTGGTCATATAAAATGTGAAAATAGGTAACTTGAGTATGGCTAATGACACCTAACCCATAAGTACCTCTTGCTTGATTTCATGATCCTCATAGGCATCTTTTCACTTATTCCTATTCATTTGAAACATTATAAACCTAATCTTAGCTCAATCAAATTTCTCTCTCCATGACAAATCCATCCCCTCAGGCCCCATCAGCTACAGACAATAGTGCCCAACCTAGACAATAATCTTGGTACCACTACTATCTACTTTTGATACTCCTATCCAAGTGCATTTTTATCCCTAATAGTTAGTTCTATCTGATTCCCCATCCTTATCCTTGTTGTCCTATTGTGAGAACATTCAACCTATGACCAATAGATCCCTATAAAATCCTATTTGAAGATCATTTGGAAAGGGTTGGTAAATATCATAAAGCAAGCAAGAATACAGAAAAGACTACATAGGTAATCTTCCCTATTCTTTGCATACAACTAGCTAATACACTTAAAATCTTATCCAAATCCTTACACTAGTCCCTAACCACCTCAAGCACATCTAGTTTAGCATTTTGTATATTCATACACACTATTGCACAAAGCACATCAGGTGAGAGAACTACATATAGCTTGATCCCTCTTTAGAGTATTGGTATGTAGGTAGTGTGCCCACACAAGGGGTGTGGATACACATTCAGTGCATCTTACATACATTAACCCCCCCTTATTTATCAAATTTGGTTAAATTAGAAAGGAGTACATGGTCTGAAGATAAAATATTCTTTA
The DNA here is from genome assembly GCA_037957365.1 of Torreya grandis. Classification (NCBI taxonomy): domain Eukaryota; kingdom Viridiplantae; phylum Streptophyta; class Pinopsida; order Cupressales; family Taxaceae; genus Torreya; species Torreya grandis. Next base: position 1,602,146 of record JARHVA010003156.1, on the reverse strand, counting down.
TATGGAGTTCTATGGACATTAAACATTCAAAACTTTACAAGCAGGGTCACATAGACACATCAAATAAAACCTAGAAAGATTAGGTATCTTAGACAACAGTGATATAAGTGGACTAAAACATTGATTCCAATAGTTTCCTATTTTGGTGCTCTTTTCCAATTATAAAATAAAGTCCAAATCTTGATTTTTGATAGTATTCCAGTCTTACACAATGAATTCTAGACTTTGTCTCATCCATCATAGTTAGTTTCCAATTAAGTCTTATTTTCTATCCCTTATTACTATTTTTAGAAAGGTTAAAATCACAATCAAATCTATAAAAATTGGTAGATTAATTATTGTATATTTATTTACTAATTTTACTACTTAAAACCTTTAACTAAATTAGGAATAATACACCAATATTCCCAAAATAGTTAAATCATTTAGTGAACCTGACTTACTTCATTTTCACATAAAATATGTAGAAACCTTAAGGAAAATTTCATACTAATTTTTATTATATTTTTTAATTTATTACCTACATAATAAAATAAAAAATTATTATTAAATTTCAAAATTTTGTAGTAAATTTTTAAAAGAATCTTTTTTTCAAACCCTAGTTGTCCATACTAGTTCTCAATATTTTCCTAGTAATTTTCCAATAATTTTCTAATTTTTTACTAGCATATTAAAATAAAAAATTCACTTTAAATTTCAAATTCAATAGTAATTTTTCAAAAATATTTATTTTTCAAAACCCTATTTGCATCTACTAGGTCTCTTTAAATCAACAATTTTTTATTAAATTTTTGATTTTTTTTACTTGCATACCTAACTCAGAAATTCACTTTAAATTAAAAAAATTCATAGTAATTTTTCAAAATATTCATCTTTAAAACCCTAGATACATATAATACATCCCATTGCATTCTGTGGTATAACCTTACATGTATGTGAGCTTCATATCCTTTTTATTCATATTTCAGTTCCTTGTTTAGATTATATCTATTTAATCTTATCTAGTATTATCCAAATTGTTTTCCTTATGCCACCAAAGCTCCTTGCATCTCTTCCTTCAACATGAAGTGCAAGACTTAGTGGAAACCTTCTTGAATTCACCTAGATTATTTTAAATTGACCATATACCATGGATAAATAACTAGCTTAGACTCCTACATTTTTCCTACACATCTAGATTACACCAATTTAAATGAGGATAATTTCAATGATGAGAAGTATGATAATAATAATGATGATACAAAAACCAATGTTCATGATCCACCACATTATACTCTTGATTAGCTTCCATCAATTATTATTAATAAAGTTGTCTTCAACAAATATTTGATCCTACAAAGTTTTTGATAAAGACTCAGGGACCAACCACGAGATCTTACTCTTATTTTACAATTTATCATGGAAATAAAAAAGGATAAACAAGTTGAGTCTTTAATTCATTCTAAGAAATCTATTGAAAATGATACAATAGGGTTAAATTTGTCTCAACAACCCCCTATAACATCCTAACCTACCTCTATGCTACTAGTTATGACTACTACATCTTTGTTTCCTGATATGGCAGCCCTTGTGTAAGAGATACAATCTCTTCAATCTAAGGTGCTACATCTTGAGCAAGGTGCCTCTAGACCTACACAATATTTGGATTCTTTTACTCTATTTTATACACCATTGGCATGTCATATTACTTTTACACCCTTGTGATAAGGTTTTATTCAACCCAAGCTTACTCTATATGATGGCAAGGGTGATCTAGAGATAAATTTGAGAGCTTTTCATGCCACATGCTTGGAATATGTACCAAATGACTGGCTACTTACCAATAAATTTCCACAAAGCATAAAGGATTATGCTTTACAATGGTTCTATAGTCTACCAAATTAGTCGGTCAATCCATTCAATCTTTTAGTCAATATGTTCCTAGCTTGTCTCAATATTAACATTGGTGATAAGGTTTTATATGCCCAAGTTATATAATAAAAACAAATATCAATTTAGCATCTCATAGATTATGTTCTTGGATAGAAGACTATTTCTGCTAAAATGAATATTCCCATGGCTAATCAAGAGTTACAAGATCTCTTCAAATAGAGTCTTATAACAACTTTTCATTGATTAATTATGTTCAAAAGATTCCCTTCACCAAATTGTGTCACATATTAAAATAAATATAAGTCAAACTAATTTCAATTGACAATCTGAAGTACACAAGTATCTTAAAAACAACAAACAAGAGTAACAACAAAGTCTCATACAAAGTTAGGGTTAATGATAGCAAGAGTCATAATCAACTGATAGTTAATGTAGCTTTTGAGCCCCCATAAATGTGTGGTTTTATTAGCAACTCCTCGATGAACCTCTACTAATCTACCAATTTATCCATTCAGAGTTTTACAATAACTATTGGAATGTAATATCATATCTCTCCCTCATATTTAATAATTTGATCCAATAAAGCCTCTTCCATGGGGATATGATTAGCATGTATTTTGTGAGTTTCATAGGGCACCAGGCCATACACCAAATAGATGCATCAGTTTGAGACACAAGATAAAATATTTGATAGATGGAAATCATATTGATCTTGACACTTTAGTTAATCCTCCTTAGGCAAATCAAACACATGATAAATATTTGAAAATATTCTAAGATTCCTTTCTATAACATTCTAAATAAGAGATAAGAGACACATCAGGGGTTCACCATGCATATCATGCACATCTACAACTAGATACATATAATGCACCTTTAGTTGAGACACATCCTTTAAGTAACATGATTGATGTATAAAATTCTAGAGTTCTAGCCAAATCTTCCATTTCCTCCTTAGAGTAGGAGATCATCGAGGATGATTCAAATTATCATGCAATCTTTATAAGTTCTTACATTCATAATCATCCCATTCATAGTTTTCTCATAGATAATGGATCTAGTGTGAATAAGTGTATTATGACATTATTTCAACATTTGGGATATTCAGAGTAGGATATTAGCTTGATGGACATAGATATCAATGGATTAAATGGGCATATACGAAGTTTATGATGTGAGATTATACTTCATCTACAAGTTAGTCCAACACACATGGCCACACTATTTACTATAGTTCCTAGTATAGGAGTTTTTGATATGCTACTTGGTCAACCATGGATTCAGAATCTTTGAGTAGTACATTTTATAGTTCATAGTATGTGAAATTCATTCATGTTAATCAAGTTTTTATAGTTGGTAGAGTTCCATATGAGTTACCACTCCCCACTTCAGAGCCATCTACTATTTCATAGCCACTAGTTTCAATTTTGCCTCCTCCAATTTCAATTTAGACACAATTAAGTCATTCATAACCAGCATAAAGAGTCCATACATATCTATAGCTTTAGGATTCTAGACAGCTTCCAATTATAGTGTTCACACTCAGGATAATACATTGAGATATAATTATTAGAGTTATAGGGGGACACCATAGTTGGCTTTTACTTTAGATATTTCAAAGCAATTATAACATATACAGCTTGTAGATCCATAGTCTCAACACTTCCGTCATGCTTCATGATCATGCATGATTCCTCTCCTTGATACAAGACACAATGATAGGGAGTCTCCCATGAGACTCATTAGTTAGTATCATCCCTTCCCAGCTTACTTATACATAACTTCTCTTCAAATATCTTATACGTAGTCTTCCTATGATTGATTATACATAGCTCAAAATATTAAAAATTAAAAAAAAAATTCAAAATATCAAATATCCAAAAACATTCAAATGTTTCAAAATACGAAAACATGCAAATAATTCAAAAAACACCAAAAATATTTCAATTATATGCATCATCCATGTTTTACATTTTTATTATCATGCTACAATTACATGTGTTGTTATATGCTATTGTTTGTTGATTTATCTACATTACCATGCTTCACTTGATTTTCTTTGAACATGTGCAGTGACATCTAAATCCTTGTTTGATTCACTCTACCCATTAACGGGGCATCTTACTTCTACATTCGACACACACATTGATATACAAACCCAATGGGGGTATCTTCTACATGACTACACCATCTAGGTTATGTCATTACTATACCACACACTCTAGTTATCATGATGATGTACATTATTTACTCACTTACATAGATTAATATATCAACATCTCATTAGTATATAACACTTGTGTATTTCTTAGCATATACCTAGTCTTGTACTACATGTCTTGTATACCTTCACTTCTTTCTTTCATTAGCTAGATGTGATTGTATTTCCCATTTTTACATGCTTTCCTTTCTTGCTTTGCATATCTAGATGTGATTGCATTTATTAGTTCATATCTATCTCCTATATGTTCCTTAGGATATTTTCTAATGTCTTTTGCTTATATTTTTTTGTGTTCCTTAGGACATTTTCTAATGTATTTTTCTTGTACTCTTCTATGTGATTATGGATTTCATGTCAACCTTACTTGTTCCAATTGTATGTGTATGTGGCATTTGAACATGCCTTGTATGCTTGTTTGCTTGGCCCCATGGTGACCATTTTATGCTTCTTGCTTCTTTACTTATGTGCTTGTTTGCTTGTTTGTTTATCATTATTTCTAATTCCATGATCCACATCATGAATTATATTGCTTTCTTATATGACATGATGGACATCATACTCCATCCCTCATTGACAAATAACAACTAAAAATTAACCAAACTTCTAGTTTTCATTCACTACATTGCACATGATATTACATTGCTCTATTTATCTAGGTATACCCCTATTGATCTAACAATCTCTCATCACAACCCATGTTATATATTGAGTTATCTTATCGATTATCATTACTATATCATGTATCTTTATATCATAACACACTTTTAGGGATATTTATTCTTAGGTAAATAATTATAGGGTCTTCATTCCTACCCTCAGAAGAGGGGAAAATAAACATGGTTTTTGTCATAGAGATCAAAGCTCCTAATGGTAAAAATATTATCATTCAAAACAACCAAAATAATAACTAGACATCAAACCAAATAGAAAAAACCAAGTAGATAGTGAAAATGTTATAAAAATAATCATATTTAGCTTAGGATAATATCACCAAGTTTGGACTAGACCACCAATACCACTAGTGTCCATTTTTGGCACTCCTATCCAAATAAAAAAAAACTAGACTTTCTATAAGCATGCAAAAAGTAGGTTCAGTTATAGTTTTGCATAGTCAAACTAGTTTGTAATTAGTAGTTTTAAGTACACTTTTACTTAGAGAATATATATGAGGCATCATGTGTGACATGGTGGATCTCACTTCTAGTTTTAGATATGGTATTTTATATAACTTCTAGATTAGAATCCATGTTTCAAACACCAGTGATTAGGAGAAATGTGTGCAACACATTTGTTTTGTTTTCTTTATAAGTTTAGCATTACCTAGGCATTCTTATTAGTTGTATGCTTTATTTCCATCTATAGGTGGTTGAAATAATTTTATAGTGGATTTCATATAAGCCTAGTGTACCATTTTTGGAGTGGATTTCATACAATCCTAATCTCCATCTTTTGGAGTGGCATAGTTTTTAGCATACATTAAACTATCCATGAAAACATTGTTAGATCATAGTAAATTAATGAGATTTAGGAGCCATCTCATATGACACAAATTTCATACTAGTATCAATTCATATCTTTACTTCCTGGGCAATGATGAATCCAAATGACTAACTAGCCTTTATATTTTTGAGCCACCTATATAGAGGAATTGGACACACAGTCCAAACATCAATCAACACATGTATGACCACCTATATTCAATTAGTGGGTGATGATGGAGATAAAGGTATAGACTTTTCATTATTGAGCCACTTCTAGGGAATAGATCACTTAGATCCATTTGTAATATTATTCTTGGTCCAACACACATCCAATATCAGTTAACATCACAATAGGTTTTGTGTTGGTTTGCATACCTAGTGAGGTGTATTCATTCCTTTCTATTCCTCTTTCTCTTACCCAAATTTGTATGTCCTTATTTTATATATAGTGTATCTAGTAATAATTAACATACTCTTTATTTTCTATTATAGATTCACACTTCATCATTTGCTCTCTCTATATACACCCATCATCACACAACTTCATGAGATTAACCTTTACAAGTAAGTTTGAGCATGATTTCTATTTTTTCCTTTATCTTAGTATTTCAATTTTTTGCATCACTAGAATAAAGGTGGAGGGGGGGAAATTTAGTCATATAAAATGTGAAAATTGGTAACCTGAGTGGAACTAATGACACCTAACCCATAGTCCCTCTTTCCTACTTTCATGGCCCTCATAAGCATATTTTTACTGATTCCCAGTCATCCATAGCCTTCCAAAACTAATTCTAGAACAAGTAGACTAATCTCTCAATGAAAAATCCATCCCCCTAGGCCTTGTTAGCTAAGGATAATAACACCCAATTTTGATAATGGCACTGGTGCTACTATTGTCAACTTGCAATGCTTCTATCCAAGTATATTTTTAGCCCTAATGGGTAGCTTCTTCTATTTCCCCATCCTTATCCTTGTTGGAGTAATGTGAACACATTAAACCCATGACCAATATATCCCTATAAAATCCCATTAAAATATAATTTGGAAAGGGTTGGAAAATATCATAATGTAAGTAAGAATACAATTTAGACTACTCAGGTAATCTTCACTATTCTATGAATACAACTTGCCAATACACTTAAAAGCTTATCCAAATCCTTACACCAGTCCCTAGACACCTCAAGCACATATAGTTTAGTATTTTATATCTTTATACATGCTATTTCACAAATCGCATCAAGTGACAGAACTACATATGGCTTGATCACTCTATAAAGTATTGGTATGTAGGTAGTGTGCCCACACAAGGGGTATGAATACCCGATTAGTACATATTAAACATGCTAACCCCCATTATAAATTTTGTTAAAGTATAGGGAGATCCATGAGTATATAGTAGTTTAAACTTCATAGGTGAGGTCACACAGACATAGTGAACAAAACCCAAAAAGTTTAGGTCTCATGGATAATAGTGATAGAAGTGGAATACAACACTGGTGCCACTAGTTTCCTATTTTGGTGATCCTATCCATTCATAAAATGAATTCCATATCCTGATTTACAATGGTATCCCAATCCCACATAGTGAATTCCAAACTTTGTCTCAGTCGTCTCCATAAGTTTTTAGCTAAGTCTTATTTTCTATCCCTTATTACTATTTTTAGAAAGGTTAAAATTACAATCAAATTTATATAAATGAGTATCTTAATTATTTCATATTTATTTACTAATTTTACTACTTAGACCATTTAACTAAATTAAGAATAATACACCAATATTACCAAAATAGTTAGATCAGTCTACTTTCTTATATGCATAATGGCCAGGACACTTGTTTCCTACCTATAACACACTCTAGTTTTAGATGTCATGAGGGACCTCATGCATCTCCCCTTCTTAATTTTATGCCATGATGAACATCATGCCCCATCCCCTTAGGTATCTACTCAAATATCACTCAGGTTTTTTTTCATATACATTTTTATATCTATATTGGCATCCTTGTGAATGCTAGATATAACATGCATCATACACTACAAACTTATGCTCATATTAACTTACATACCAATGTTATGTATGAACATTATATTTATTTATTACACAAATATCATATATGCTTTGGATAACACACTTTTTATAGATTATTTTTATTTTAAGGATAATTATTTCACAATTAGAAAAACTCCCCTCAAATGACAGAGAATTCACAGAGGTTTGCCATAATGATCAAGTTATTCAAATGCACTCAAAGTATAGTTTTCAATACATAGGAACATAATAAAATAAAATTAGGAAACTTAGTTGGAATAAATGATACAAAGATAAATTTCTATTACACATAAATATAAACAAATTAACATTAGCAACTGAATTGTGACACTAAGGCCGTATGACACTACTATCCAAGTTATGTCACTAATATCTAGTAGCCTTAGTTTTAAGAAAATATAGATTGGATAGAAAGGTATAATAGGTAAAATCTAGTTTTACACATTTTTAGATATAGAATACCAATTTTGGCTTAGTTTAGCTTAGATTCATACAAGTTTTCTCATATTAGGGGAATCATGCATGACATGATCATTCCTATTTTAGTTCAAATGTTCAAAAATGAATTTTTAAAACTAAATACAAAATCCATATACTTAGATATCAAATTTTGGGGCATGTGCACAACACATTATTTCTATATTCTCACATGCACACTAGTTAATTAGATGGAATGCCAAAACCCATGTCATTCTCTACATTATATACATCAAACACCATGTTTTGAGTTATACATCATATTCATTACTTATTCCATCTATAGTGGATGGAATTATTGAGTTTCCTATAGATATCTAATATTTTTTAGTGGCCCAAATCCACCTAATATTCTTGAATGGCCATAGATATAACACATATAGTTCAAATTATAGTTACACATCTTCAGTTACATAACACAATTTTAGTTTTAGATGCATATAATACACATGGGTAGGCAATGATGGAGCCAAGTATACTTGATTTCTTGAGCCAGATACATGAGAGGGTTGGAAAAACCATTAGTATAGTCTAATATATTCATATGTCATGATCTACCAAGAAGGGGTAGGAAATGATGGAGTCAAAACTAGATTGAGTTCTTGACACACCCATACATTGGGATTGAGAAATAAATTAATTCAATCCAAGTTATTTACTAATTAATCACTATTTATATGCACACACATGATTGTAATGAGGTTTATGCATTGGTTTATGTACACAATGAGGTGTATTAGTTTATTTCCTCTCTTATCCCTATACTCAATTTTTTCTTTTGATTTTGATATCTCTTAATTAATGATTGATCCATACACATTTCATTTATATGACACATAATGCAACATGCTTCACATACTTTAATTTAGATTCATGGACTTCACCTCTTAGGTATGTATAGTTACACTTATTTTTCCTTTATCCTAGTCATTTCAATTTATTACATTTCTATCATAAAGGGGTGAGGAATGTAATCATATAAAAATGACACTTGAGTGCTAAGAGTGATACTTGAGACCACCCATCCCTAAATTATCCCTATACCTATCTTATGGAATATTTAAACACTTATCCAACCTTTATGTGGTCCACACACATCCCTAAACATATATAAAGCAATATTAAACCCCCAAATTAACATCTTAGTCCCTAATTTTCTATGATATGCCTCCTAAACACTAGTGCCATAATTTCGACAATAGCACCCCATGACACTAATGTCCTAGTTTATGTGTTGTTATCCTTTTCCCTCCTTTTATCTCCAAAAAATATCTTTTCAAATGAGAAACCACCCAAGGTCGGCCTAGACAACTTTTAATAACTACACAAGCACTACAATTGTATATATACATATATATGAATTATATCCTTTTATCCACTAGATATACATCATATGAAAAGTACACAAAAAACTAAGAGCAAGTTGTTAAAAATCAAGGTTATCAATCCTTATTCTTCCCTACTTCTACATATAACCATCTAAAATATTATTAAGCTCAAATTATTCAGATCTCTAATCTCAAGAACATTCAAATCACTCAAACCAACATTTATACTAGCTCCACTTGCACTAACGCTTATGTGGGGAGAACTACATCAATATTTCTCCCTCTTCAAATTATTGCTATGTATGAAAATCTCATCATAGATGAGTGTTAAGGATGTACAACCTACCACACTTTAGCACACTTTGCTACTTGTACCAACTAGATGCACTAGTAACATGGATGCTTAGGGTTTGCATATAAAATTTGTCAAAATATATAACCTATCAAGAACCAAAACTAGTGTACATAGGAATAGGCTTGGTAGACCTAGACACAGGTGCATCCAAAATATTTGGATAGTTTTTCATAGAGGACACTAGTGCCAAAATAAAGACACTATCACCACTTTGTGATACTTTAAAAAGGCACTATTTTCTAGTAAAGGGTTTGAAATGTGGTTCCTATCTACAACTCTCAGAATAGCTCTTATCCCAGTTTTCAACCTCTAGATCTCCCATTTTAGTCAATTTATTTCTAATTAATTGTCTACATTATTTATTGCTATTTTTAGAAAGGTCAAACTAAGTCAATTTTATTAAAAACTAGTGGTTATATTTATTACATATTTCTACCCTAATTTACTATACTCACACCTTTAATAACCTTGGGATTAAACTCCATATCCAAAAAAAGTTTCCATGGAAATAATATTGGGACTAAATAAGGTAATTTTATTATTTGAATTCATGCTTCATGATACACATTACAACCTATTAGTGGGTTAACGATGGATACATATTATGAATGAAATACTATTTTGATTAAATATGTGTGTTACATTTACACATGGGTTACATATATATACATGTTATAAAAATGATGAACCTTTCAAATACCATTATCCCTCATTACCTACATTGGTACATAGGGAAAAAAGGACAAACCAAATAATCACATGACATACCAAAAATATTAACTTGACATTTATAGTAAAGAGTAAGTTCCCATTATTACCATCATCTCATCATGTGTTATTAAGTAAGTTATTGGGATATAATATTATCATAAATATACCTCCATAATATCTTGAACTAAGTATATAGAGACTAATGAACTATTATGGCATAGCTAATTGTGAGTATCATCATATTACATGACATTACATGAAAAAATGTTCAATCTAAGCACAAAATATAAGATCTCATTGATATAAATAATGTTTAACTTTAGATAAATTTAGTATATATATAGTCACAAATGGATAACACCCAAAAAGAGGAACATATCACGTTCATTACAAACAAGTAATCTATCCATAAGCAATCGAGACCTATTATCAATGAATAAAATCTTATAACAAACACTCAGATTAAAAAATTAAATTTAGAATAATTTATAAAGCTTCTTCAAATAAATATTATATATATAGATAGCCATTACTACCACTAGATTCAAAACCTCTATATGAGTTTTATTATCTAGTGTAAATATATATCATTGTACATAATGTTTCATGATTATTTGTTTGAATATCCTAGGTTATCCTTATATTTCACACATACACCCTCATATTGACCATTATTTTATCCATTAGTTATATTTTCATTTGAATTTGTAATTTTGAATTTTTATCTCAATTTGAATAGTCAAAAATACTGATCCTATATTTCTCTATCTTTTCACAATAGCCCCTACATGTGTACTCTATAAAAAAGACTATATTTTCCCTCATGGTCACATAAGGTAACAGAAGCCATAATAGATTGTTGGTACTATATACATTGAGGAGAATGAACCTAAAAAATATTTCATGGTCATTCTCACTTATGATACAATATATCCTTAAAATTATATATAAATTTAATATGTATCATATAAAATAAATTTATACTATTGGATCATCTACAAAAGATATAATTATACCTAACATTATACATACAAGGATGGATAGAAACTTACAAGTTATGAAATAATTATTTTAATTTATTATTCCACATATCTCTGCACCCCACATATCTTTGGGACATGATTAAAATGGGGACATAGTGATTTCTCTCACTTCTTCCATATGACCATGTTATTACAACTAGTGCACATTACGCCTTCACACATGTACAAGATTTTTTAAATGCCTCCCATTATTATATTTTCAAACAATTGAAAATTGGCATTGATTTCAAAATTTCCAAAAATTATAAATACAAAAAAATTAATTAATCAAAAAATGTAATAACATTCAAATACTCAAAAGATCCAAAATTCGGATAAGGTGATGACATGATGGCTACTTTACATTTTGATATATTTTATTTATCATAGGTAGATGAAATATTATTTACATACACACCTGTATTTCATGGTATCTAAGTACTATCTAGGACATACAAGTTACACGTGGACATACAAATGTTTGTTTTTCCTCTACTCAATGGCCACATTAGGGTCATCTTATTCTAAATTTTCACTATTATAGGAACTATATCTTTCCATGAATTTATACCATATTGATCAACCTATATTACTTAGACATGACCTTTTAATTACCCATTTATTAGTGGTACATGATATACCATTTTATTGTGATGTGAAATTGATACATATGGATTTTATAGTCTAGTCCCTTGTTCTATACTCTAATGATGATGCAAATATTTTTCATGATAGATTACTTTGTGCATGACCATTGTGTGTTTCCCTTGGCCTTTATTGATGTGACACATTTCATTCCCCTTTTTGTGACATTTTTTATGTCCTCATGCATTTTTCCTTTAACCTAAATTTTTTTGACATCTTATGTCCATTGTATGTGGCCCTTTTGGCCTATGTGTGATAGCTAACACTTGTGTTTATTTATATTGATAACATTGAGGGTGGTATGATCTATATCATGCACCATAACTTGTATTTTTATTTATAATGATTCATTAATATACCTATCTATACATGAAACTAGCATGCCCTACATTTTATATGTTACATGCATACCTTGACTAATACATACATTACTATAATTACATACTCCCTACATTATCAAATGATATTACATGATGTTATATTTATACATACATGATATCATTTATTCCTATTTTTAGATGAATGACATACAAGATACACTCCTCATCTTAAAAGTGGGCCATTATAGTGAGCTTGTATTGGAGACACAAGCCTCAATAAGTATGAAATAAAAGAAAAGTACACGTTTCATGGATTTTATAAAATAATATGGTTTAAATATCATATTGGGTCATATAAATAACATATATTGTCACATTAATATAGATTATAGAGGTATATTTTATTCATATGAAGTCACTTTATACACACTTGAGTGCATATGCATTGGAATATTCACATTAGTTTATAAGAATATAATTTTAGAGTTTCATGCTCATATAAATATGTAATATAGGTTCTCAATTTAATCTTCAAGATTCATGGGGCATGATAATGGTTTACACACACATACATGAAACACCATAGTTATAGTTTTTAATAAAATTAGATGCCATTTACTTCAAACTTATCATATTTATGATCATGTTGTGGATGTGTAAATGGTCAATTATTATTTTTTATCATGAATTATATTCTATATTTATCGAAACTACATAATCTAAACATACACATATGATGGGTTCATGAATATTTTTAGTTATATTGTAATCATGATTTATTTTTTACATCAATCAAAATTGATTGAACTATAATGAAACATTGAATTTGAATTTATAATCCATATATAGTGGTTGATTCAATTTTGAGATAACCTTGCTTGATATGTTATCTATGTTAATTGTGTATTATTTTCTTTTTTCATTTAATCTAGCCACATATCTCTCCCCCCCCCCTCTCTCTATGTGCATGTGTTTATGTTTGTATCTCACCTCCATATTTATTTGGGGTATCACATTATGTAATTTTTCCCACATTAATGAGGGTTGGGTATATTTTATTCCCAACTCAAGTCTTACATAGTTACATAATTTTAGGGTATAATACCCCACCTCTCCAATTATTCAATGAAAAATCATCTCCAACAATATATGAAGGCAACACGGTTTTACATGAATAAACAAGTGTACTCTAACCCTTACTCTTTCAATTTCAATTATTTTTATTTCACATATGGAAATTAACTAGACATTAGTTTTAGGTTTTCATGGATCAAATATTTAAATTTGGAGCCATATCACCAAAAGGAAAAGTTTGTTTTATACACTCAAGTATATTTTATCTTTTTACTCTAGAAATTTCATTACTAGAATAAAAGGGGAGAATTTTTAGATAATTAAATATGGTATTTAGTACTTGAAAATTTCAAGTTTTACACACATTTAAAAATATAAATTGGGAACCAAAACAAGTTACTAATTAACCATATTCTCACACTTCTATTCTATTTGAGGATTCAACCCTTTTTTTCTACGATTATACACCTATAATAATGTCACTATTTATTTCAAACCTATTAGATATCCTACACAAAAATATATCAAAATTTATAATAGCTGACTAGTATATAGATTAGTTACAATAGTTATGGTTGTAATCACTAGCTAATAATTAACTTCATTAGTCATAATAATCCAAGTCCCAACTGTGACTATTTCCTAAAATCAAACCCATTCATAGTGTTAGCCTAACATCTTAGTGTGTCAGTGCAATGATGAATTATTCAAATAGATCAATATATAAATAAATTAGGGTCTCATTAAAAAGGGATCTGACATTTATTTTTGATAAATAAATATAATATTTCACACTAATAAAATATGCCATATTCTTCCTAATTTGTATACCTATCACTAGGATGAATAATAAGATAAGTATAGATAGTCCAAAAGCTAGGTCTAAGTGAACATTTTCAATTAACAAATCTAATCATTAGTTACATACACATAGTGAAATATCATAATTACATAATAAAACTAGGTGAGAGAACTACATGTGGATTGATGTACCTCCTTCGATTATTAGATACATAGGTTGTAGCTAAAAATTATATAGGGGTGATTGGGGTTAACTAAATTCATTATAACTCCCTTGTCTTAATAGGTTTATATCCCTCAAAATCACATCTAAAGTTTCAAGGTAAAGGAGGTTGATTTATGGCTTTGCATGTGTCATCAGGGTTTGGGATCACAAATACAGAGAAAAAATGATATTTTTAGGTGATGATACATTCACTATTCATACTTTCACATAGGTCAATTTTAACCCGTAGGTTATTATTGATAGGTGATAGTGACCCAATCTTGCATAACCAATTTAGTGTAGGTACAAAATTAATTACTAAACCAAAGACATTTTTATCCATGATTTCAATTTTTAGAACATAATCATAATTAGGAATTCAATTATAAAATCTAAGTATCATGATATTCTTAGAAATTTTCATATTTATAACATTCCCTTATCAAATCAGAAAATTATTTCAATAATTTAAATTTAAATGTATGCTTGAATGTGATATCTTATAAGCTAAATTTTATTTCAAAGTTCTATTGATGTGGGTTTTATGCACATCACAACATCATATGTGGTAATTTATAATGTTTTAGGATAGTTGAAAAACTTCACTACAAGGTATGAGTTGAAAGGTATTTACTTTTATAAATAAGCACATGGTGGAATAATAATGACTAAAGTGGTTGTTACCTCAAATGGTATAGATGAGATAGAGTCTAAATAAACCAGAAAAACTATTTAGGTGGGTGGATGGATTCTAATAAAGAGTGGATTTTATCAAAAATAATAAAAGGAGGTAAAATTAGGGCAAAATAGAAGGTTTGTGACTAAAATATGGATGAAACCCTTCCAAATGAATACTTATGTTATGGGTTAGAGAATTGATTGAAAAATTATACATATCAATACAAAAAACACACTAACATAGTTAGGAGTAAAAGTAACTATATACAATAAATTTAATGTCCATAATCAAGTGTTATTGACAATACTAGATTGCTATCACATATCCTTTGTCAAAGGGAGATTATGATTAATAAACAAAGAGCATTCAAACTAGATAATATCATAATCTATGTAATTTTATTAAAACCACTTACACGCAAATAAAATAAATAAAATACCAATATGATGATGCTTATTCAATGATATAGGATATTTAGAAGAGACACACACATCAAGACAAACTTGTAGAACAATCCTCAAAAATTATTAATTGCCTTAATTGCAAAGAATATCCTGCCTTTGAAATGAGGAGGGTATAAGTATAAATATCCTTGGGATGGAGATGTCTCATCCTTCAAACAAAGTCAAAATTTACAATTTATATTATAATACAATATATAAAATTTATGCATCCCATGTATGTTTACAATGTATTCATTTAAATAATACTCCATCAAAAAATAAATCTCATATATAAAAATAGCCCAGTTAAAAATAAATCAAATAATAATTTAGACATGAAAATATGAAAAATACATATATGATGATGATATGGCATTATTTGAAGATTATTATTTAATTTTCAAACCCTAGGTCATTATAATTATAGTTGAAAATAAAGTTAATATCATCATTGTAATTGTTTTGACTGGAATTGTAGCTCTAGTGAACAGGGGCACTAGTGGAACTATGAATGAAAGTGTGATAAAAGAAAGCCCCTTTGATGTTTAAACCATTGCATATCTAAAAAATTATGTCTAAGTAGTTAGTTTCTAGGAAGGGATAGAATGATGTACCCACTGGAATATCTAATTGCTTTAGTGATTCTAATTTATTATATAAATCATAACTCAAGTCAAAATCATTTTGTTTATTTCATAATCAATGATGGACCTTCAAAATAATTGGGAAAGTTTAGCCATTTGTTTTTTATGAATTATCATAGAGTATTTGAACATTAAATTGAATTTATTGATATTTTACACCTTTTATTTTACAAAAAATATCAAATAATTTTTTTTATCAGTCTTATCTATAGAACCTTAAATTTCAACTTGGAAACTATAAGCAACCTCTTAGATTAGGTTCTCAATAAATTATCTTATGACTTATTATTTAAGAGATTTGTAAAGTCTAGTGACTCTTGTGTCTTTTAAATTATACACTACTCATTACTCATGATTAACAAATGTTTCACTATGGTGTGAATCTCCTTATGCCACTCCATCAAGCTATCCATTATTTTGGCTATGTGATTCTAGGCTAGTGTGACATCTAGTGATAGATTTATATTAAAATTCAAATAAGTATTATTTATTTTAGCCTTTCATATAAATTTAATCTTATATTCCATATCCTTCATATTTTTATAAGGCTTAGACACACTTCCCCATTCAGGGCATGATTCAGATCTTGCATTTCTTATTGAGATAATTATATTATACAATGTTTCTATTGTACCTTACACATTATCGATAAATCCCTTAGATATTAAATAATTATTATTTATCTAAAATTATTATTTGATTGATCATAGCTTCTAAACATATACTTAAAGACTCACCCAGTTACATCTATAAATATATAGGTATCCTCTCTATATTCATCTAAATTTCATAGGTGAGTATTCCTTTTCTTTATTGGGGAGAATATATCCTCCCTTTGTTTTAATTTCTTTATAAGGCTTAGACACACTTCCCCATTCAGGGCATGATTCAGATCTTGCATTTCTTATTGAGATAATTATATTATACAATGTTTCTATTGTACCTTACACATTATCGATAAATCCCTTAGATATTAAATAATTATTATTTATCTAAAATTATTATTTGATTGATCATAGCTTTTAAACATATACTTAAAGACTCACCCAGTTACATCTATAAATATATAGGTATCCTCTCACATCAAACTTTTCCTATTGACCTTCCACACTATATCTCTATGACTATCAAAATGTAAATCTACCTTAGGTAGCTTAGTAATGATAAAATCTTTCCTACCTAGTTGCTCTTCTTGTTACTTCTAGATACTAGGAGACGTGATTGCAATAGCTTGATTAATAGGTTGATACATAGCTATATAAATGTAAGGTGGGGAATTTCCTAGTGTAATAAGTTTTTTTTAAGGAAACTAAATGGAAGTAGAATGAATTGATGGATCATGAAGGGAAGAACCTTCCTCTACCTTGTGAATTTTCTCTATGGGGAGTATTAATGATATACATAGTCTTGTATGGTGTATTATATATAGAGTATGAAATAATTTGTTGAAATGACCTAGGAAATTAGGATACCCAATATGCTAAATCACCTTACCGATATATATTATGCATAAAAAAGGAGGACAGTAGCTCTTCAAAATGTGCCTTTTCCTTAGCATATTATGGAAATGTTGTGATAAAGAAATAATGAGTTTTATCATGATTAGGTATTAATAAATTGAATAAAAATAGAGAATTGAATTATAGGAGAAAAGAGGAATCAATGTTTTGAGCCAAAGATAGGCTCATCTTCAAGATTGGTCCTAGATATCTATGGTTTACCTAATATCCACAAAGATGGAATTCTTATGAGACTCATTGTAAATACTATAAGCTTGCCTTCCTATAATATATACAAATTCCTCCCTCATAAATTTAATTATCTCACAAGAAACACAAATTCTTTCATCAAAGACTCTACCCATAAGGTTAATGAAATGAAGAATTTCAAGGTTAATAAGCAAGATATTTCAGTTAGTTTTGATGTAATTTATCTAATTACTAAGGTTCTAATGAACGAGGATATAAAGATTATAAGAAACCTTACTAATGATGAAACTTCTAATTTGGTGAAGGTTTGTTTGGAAACCACCTATTTCACTTTCATGCCATCTAATATGAATAAATTGAAGGTATTGTTATGGTGTCATTGCTCTCACCTATTGTGGCTAATGTTTATATGGAAAATTTTGAAAACTTAGCTCTTTTCGCTCCTCTATCAAAGCCTAAATGGTTGAAACATTTTGTTGATGCTACTAATGCAAATTGGTCTCATGAAAAACAAAGCTTGGATAAATTTTTGGATTTTTTAAATAATAGATTAAAACTCATTAAGTTTAATATGGAGATTGAATAAAATAACCAAATTCCATTTTTATATGTCCTCATAATAAGAAAAAATGATGGTTCTTTATCTCACCATATCTTTCAAAAGAAAACTCATTCTAACAAATAATTGTATGTTGATTCCCACCACCATCTAGCTCAAAAAAATGGTATTATAAATACCCTAATTACTCAAGGTATGAGAATTTAAGACTCTGAACATCTTAATCAATAACTAAAAAACTTGTCAACATTTTAAAAAATAAATGGTTATAATGATAACATGATTAGAAGAGTAATCCAAAGGGAAAATATCGCTCCTCACCCTTATCAACTTGAAGATGATTTTTTTGATAGATTATCTTTTCCTTACATTATAATAACCATTGATGTTTTAGCAAGGATTCTTAATAAAAATAATATAAAAGTAACTTTTACCCCACTTAATATAATTAGAAAAATGCTTCACAAGGAAAAATATCTTCACATTCTAAGTTGTTTCAAAGGAGTATAATCTATCCCTTATAGATGTGGTAAAGTTTATGTGGGGAAATTGGTCATTCCATTTAGGTTATATTAAAGGAGCATTGTGTTGATCTCACTCACAATTGTATTCATAAACCCACCTTAGCAGAGTATTCTCAAGCCCCTGGACATCATATTTGCATGGATATGTTAAATGTCATTACCAAAGATGATTTTTTTATTGAAGAGAAGGATCCGTGAAGCTATTTAATTATAAAAAACCTCGATAATCTAAATAGTAATGACCATTGGAAAATTGGATCTAATTAGAAACCTATTGTTCATCTCATAAAAAACAAAAATGACTCCCATCAATTGTTTCCCATCGGATTCCTTCCTTGCCCTCATTTATTTTATCTTTTCTTAGGACCTATTCCTTTTTTCCTAGATTATTCTTATTTATAGGTTTTTTATGTGCCATTATTTCTCATGTTTTTCATCAATCCTAAAGATGTGCCTAGCTTTAGCTCAAAATGTCAATTCTTCTTTTTTCATGTAATGAAAATCTCCTTTTTTATTAAAATAACGAGTTACTAGGATTGATGTCAATTTTGATAAATATTTTGTAATGGATGAATAAGTGACCTCAATATAAATAGTAGTAGCATTAAAAGAATAATTGATAATTATGATAGAAATAATATTAGAACCAACCAAAGAAATCAGGGGAGCTAGGTTAGTCTTTATAAAATAATATTCCATTCACTAATAAGTTGTCTCATCGGTAACTTTTTAAATTATACTAATGTAAATAAAAGCCTCATTTAAAGTGTCAAGAACATTGTCACCTTGAATGACAATTGGTATTGTTGATGTTAATGAAATAATACCTATCATAGTGTCAACTATTGTAACAACTTGAGTAGTTGCTAGCATGAAATCTATTTATTTCTCTTTTTGTTCCTTTCCCTCTTGGACTTATTTCTTTGATTATTCCTATAATTATCACACTTGGTCCTCTAACTTCCCAATTATTTCTTGTTCCTTATTTGTTTATGTTTAAAGGGGACCTAATGTAACACTTAATTATTTTGAAAATATCTATTATTCCTTTATGACTATAAGTACTTGAGGAGTCACTAGGGGAGTTTTAGGTTTTCTCTTATATGTATATGTAAGTGTATTGGGTAACATAAGTAGAAATTAGACATGTAGATGGAGATGTATTAGTGAATGAAGATGTAGGCATAGGGAGTTTAGATTGTGACTCAGTAATGGTAGTATTGGTAGGCAATGGTGAAAAAGTCACCAAAATCAATATAGGAGAAGATGTAACTAGAATATAAAGAGATGCTTGTGGAAACATATGTACAACAGTAGATAGTGTATATGGAATATAATCACTTAATTATTGCATTGTTATTTAGAGAGGCATATGTGTGAGCAGAGTTGACCCCATTACCCTATTGGTATCTTATGGTGCTCCCATGCCTAAAGTGAGTGGAGGAGATGAAACACTTTGAGGTCTTTGAATAATTGTGAGGACATTATACCTAATCTATTGATAATTCTCTAAAGATATCATTGTTTCCATTTTATGAGGAGGATTATGAAACTATAGTCGATCTATCACCTCATTATCTATCCTCTGATAATCTTGTTAACTAATAATAAAATCATATTGGATCCTTAATTCCACTATCATTGACATACATACCTTTCTCATATTTATTATAACATAAATTTCATCTTTAGTGTAAAAAAATATGGGGTCATATTTAAAAAATTGTTGCCCATATGTAATTTTAACCTTGTTCTTGAGCTTCTCAATAGTACTCTTGATGGTGAACCTTTAATCCTGATACCTAAATGAAGATTTTCCCAAGCCATAATGCAACTTGGCCTTATCCATTGAATATATATTTTCCAATTTTGTCTATTATATTAAATAAATATGTAAAGGGATCTTGTGAATAAATCCCTACCTAGACTTATTAAAACCAATGTTTACACTATCAGATAATTAGAAAGCAACTTTTTTCTCAATCAACTTATCTGAGACTTGCCTTGGTAGATGTAATGGGACTACATAGGCTATTTATATTAGTTATATAATTAATATTATCTCTAGTTTGAACTTGATTATGGGAATAGATGAAATAAGTAACTTAATTACAAAATTATCTAGGTTTTTTGCCCATTATCTCAATTTATCCTAGAATGCATTGGTTGAAAAACATGCATATACCATAATTTGGTTATAATTCATCTTAGGGACAATGAAATTGTATTATTTATCAAATTTATTACCAATAATTCATGCCACAAAGGTCATGCTGTGTCCAAGATACACTATATTCCCTAAAATTTGACCATTGGAAAATAAATTATGCAGTAAGTCAATACAAGGCATTACCTCTAGTTTTGATATAATGTTATGCAATACTAATGTTTTTATTTCTAGTATGTCAGAAATATATCTCCTTTTTCATATGAAAAAATGGTCGTATGCCCTATATGGCTTGACCGCATCAATGTTTTCCCAAACATATAGATAATAGAGAAATTGATGTTATAATTGGCCAAATCAAATATCATAACCATATACTTTGTTATTCTATAAATAAAATATGAATATCGATGGGGAACATTATATTAGTATTCCATTTGAAATCTATAAAGTATCTCTAAATTTACTAAAATCTAGGGCCCTTTTATAGTCATTGAAAGCTGAAATTCACATAATTCACATAATAATATGGAGGTAGTGTAGTTTAATTTTTTGTTGAGAGCCAATTATACTAATTTTTTTTGTCTAGATCAAAATTTGAATTTATTGAGTTTTAAAATCACGTGAATCAATTTTATATAATGAATTTTTCTTTGTTACACATCTATTTCTCTTTCATTTGAATTTTGATTTTACAATGTTGAATTTAATGGTCCTAATTTCCACATGGTATAATTTTATTTATTTTGTATGATTAGTCATAGTAATAGGACAAGTGTATATTTTATACACTTCCTAGGTGTTATTTCATGCCTTTTAACTTTATTTATTAATAAGGAGACATCTGATATTATATCTCTTACTCGTTGGGTGTGGGGTTGTGACTTATGTACTTTAGTATTTTAGTCATGGGTGAGCAAGATTATGACTTTGGAAAGATCTAACTTATTTGGAGGGTTTTTGTATTTTTAATATGTACCTTTATCTAATAGGATATTATTCTATAGGATTTTTCCATGTGGATGTTTTTCACTTGACTGGGCTCTGATTGTATGCTTTTGTATTTTGTTAGGTTGCAAGTTCCTAATATTATACCACATAGATGGTTGTCACTTATCCACTACACTAGATGAATGTATGATATATATGTGATGAAATAATCTATGAATAAATAGGATGGTGACATGTGTCAACATCTCTCTCCTTTACATAACTACCAATACTTAGAAAATATATAATTGCCAAAGGATCTAGGAATGAACAAGATCATGTTAGTGGATGACCCATGATTGTCTAGAGGGTCTTCATATTTTGAATATGTATTTAACTGTAGATAAGTAGGATTATTCTAGTAAGAAATATATCAATAAGTTAGGTCCCTAGGTTGTTCATAACTTTACTATTATCTATAGAAGCTATGGATAGTGCCATTTGACATAATAAGATGAATTCAGAGTAGCTTAGAAGAAGCTATGAATTAGTTAAATAATACCTACATATAAATTATAAAATAATCCAAATAACTAAATAAATAATGATTATTTATGTTAGTCCTTGAAAAATAAAGCTTGATTTAAAAAATAATTAAAAAATGATGTCAAATATTTCAACATCATGTTTGAATTTTGACCTTTTATTAAAAAACAAAATACTCGAACATGAAAATAAATTCACCTAAAAACTTATGAAATGTGTAATGTCTTGAGTCCTAAGGTTATTAGTGTCATTTAAATTTTATTTGAATGATGTTATATGTAAGGTTTTTCCTTATTTAAAAAAATCAAAATGGGTTGTGTTGGTGCAAAACAAATAGCAACTCAGTGGGGAAATACTATAGAGTATTTGAGAACCCATAATTTCCAATTTTGAAATCTATGATTAAATTTTAGATTTTGAAAGAAACAAATAAATAGTCTAGATAACTAAAAGGGGATCCAAATTTTTTATACAACATACTAGCCCTTTTCACCACTAAGATCTATGTGTGATTCTATGAGGTTCATTCAATATTGACATGATAGTTTTAACAAAGTTTTAGATAAAACTAAAGGTTAATTTGACCCTTTGACTTGATTAAAAAAATTAAGGGAAGTTATTAATTACTCTAATACTATTGAAACATATATAACATCAACAAATATACTTTGAATCCACTCTAAGCATTACTCTACTTCCAACCAAGTGTCTATATCCACAATAAAGATACTTGAATCACCTCTCTTCCATAAGTTTGCTTTATTTTTTATTTTTTTGGAACAGAGATGAAAGAAAGGTTACAAGCCACCATTGGATAAGTATATGCATAGTATAACTTAACTTGATTAGAGAATTCCTATTAAAACATATCCATCTCAATATTTGTTATCTCTCATTCAAGTCTTAAGCATGTATAAGTGCAATTGATATTTTGAAAGTTATTTTTTTTCTAAAATTCACATAGAAATGTTAGTACAATTTTCAAAAACCTGGTGAAATTATTTATTTCAAACAAAAACCTAATTTTAGTCCTAGCACATAGCCTGTTTAAAGAATTTTAGACACTTCTACAATAATCCTTAATGAATACTATTTTGTGTCTTATTCCATCCTTTCCTAAGATAAATTTGATGCCTTTAGCATAAGGAATAGATCATATTGTTATGTGTCTTTAATAAATGTAATATAAAAATCATTACAACTAAACTTGAAAATAAATGTGGAAAGAAATAAATTTATTATAAGAAATCCAATAATTTAATTTAGGAAATTAGGACAACTAAACTAAGAAAGCAAATAACAAAACATAGGAAATCTAGTCTGGGACCAAAGAAACCTACCCTAATCCTACTTATAGGGTTGAACTCATAGTCATTCAAAATCATCTCAAGCTAGAGAAATTGTGAAATAGTGTTTCAAAAACTACCTATTCACATTAAAATCAAAATCATTACCTTGGAGGTCCTTAAAATGAAATACATTATTACCTATGATTTTATAAATTTATTATGGCCCAATCCATAAAGGGTTAAAATTTTCATGTTATCATTTCTTTTCATGTAACGTATCCCATAAAATCACTTATTATAAACTTATAAAATATTTGACCTTGGTTCTTTTATCAAAGTACCTCTTCACATTGTCCTAGTGCTTGATGAAGCTATAGAATGCTTTTGCTCATGCAACCTTCATCTGGATGATGTCTAGAATTCTAATCTAAATTATTTCATCTTATCCCATATAATCTTACATGAATTTATATGTTGGTATCTTGAGAGAAATAGGAAACATAGTCTACTCTCCATATACTAGTAGAAATGGGGAATATTTGAGGGCATGTTTATGTCTTATCATGTCTATCCATAGTGCATAATTTAGTAATAGATGCCATTATACTCATTTATATTATTCTAATTTATTAATGACATCCATAAAATTATTGTTTCTAGAATCTAAACCTCTATTCCCTTATGTATGATACATTGAGGATAACTTTAAAATACTTTGATTATTGTACGCCCACTCAGTTAAATTTTTATATTGGAAGGTTGGACCATTATCACACACCAAATAAATTGGGTTTATGAATCTAGATAGTATATTTTTTATAATAAAATTAATCACTTATTGAGTTATGGAATTATGTGTGGCTAAAATATTAATCCATCTAGAAAAATAATATGTCACTATCAATACAAAATTGTGTCTTTCTAAATATTTGGGGTCAATTACTCTGACAAAATCTAATCCCCTTTGTGAAAAAAGGTATCCTTCAATTACAAGATGTAAAGGCATAACTACATGTTTTTATATTTTTAAAAATAATTGGCATTGGTTATAGGTCCTTACATGTTTGTGATCATCCTTGATAATTTTAGGCTAGTATTACCCCATACTTTGAATTTTATGGGGTATAGTATTATGTGAGGGATGTCCCCTGCTAAATTTTTGGTGAAAGTTATCCAAGATGTCTGCAACTTTTCTTTTATAAACAAATCTTAGATCGATGCATTCATAGTTTTTTCAATACATCATTCTCTTATTTATAATTTAGTTAGCTTATATGATCCTTAGTGATAATATATTATCCTTATTTAACTTATAAGGGCATGTGCATATGAGTAAGTAATGGATGATCTAGTTATACCAATCACCTCTAGTTATTTGAGATTCACTGATTTTTTTCAATAGATATGTGTAGATTTGTTTTTACCATAGTTTGAATAATAAACTATCCTTTAAACATTTTAGAAGGTCTGATTTCAATTTTAGACTACAATAACTTATCCATACACTTTCCTCTTCTCTCACCTATCTTATTTTATCTGAACATTGATTTGAAATCTAGGTCTAGGATTATAGTGTATGTCTTACTATGTAGAATGTAGTGTTATAATTTATTAATTTGCTTAACCATGGAATAAATTCACTTATCTATCATGGAATAATTGATTTATACATATTCAAAATTAGTTATCATAAAGGAAATCATATTTTCATTATCATCTAAATTATATGCGAGTATTGTTGCTATAGTATGTTGTGATGTAAAAAAATACATGATAAAATACTTGGTGAAGTCAGGGTTGATTTAAACTAGAGCTTTAATATCCTAAAATGTAATTTTGGATTCCACTTTCCACTTGATATTGGAATATTGTCTCAGCATACCATTCAATCACTTAACAATATATGTATGTCCTAAAATGAATTTTCTTAAAAGTTTATTTTACCAAAGAAAAATTTAAGCTCTTTTTGCTATTAGGATATGGTATTTTTGAGAAACTCATTTTGGGTAAATATAAATTCCATATTTGGTAATTATATGGCCCAAAAATTTACCTTATATGACTCCAAAGACACTCTTATTTGGATTTAATGATAGTCCATACATTCTACAACTATAAAACATTATCTATAAGTGAGCATAATGATTTTCACTATTCTTAGAAAACATGGTCAGACCATCCATATAGATGATGATGATTTTTTAGTAAGTCCTTGAAAGGAAATATCCATAACATGATGGAAAGTTTCACTTGCATTTATTAGGCTAAAAGGTATCCTTTTATATCCAAAGGTTTTGTACTTAAAGGTAACAATAATATTCATTTGGTCTTTGGCTTCTAATAGTACTTAATTATAACCTGAGAAAATATTTAATAATGACATCATTTATAATACAATAACCATCTTAAATACTTCATATATATAATTCATAGGATAATTATCCTTTTCTTAATCTCTATTTAGGTTTATAAAGTCTACACATAACCTGATCTAGCCATTATTTTTCCTAATAGGTACTAAATTAGAAACATAAGTGGATTAAATAATTGGGAACACTTTTTTATCTAAAAATAGTAGAAATATTTATAAATGAAAGGCTCTAAAATTGGGTTCATTGGTCCTTAAAATGAACTGAATAGTTTACATCCATCCTAGAGGGGTATAGCATGAGTTATGAGTCTAGGATAAAAATACCTTTGGATCTTCATATGTTTAGACAATTAAATATTTATATCTAATCAAAAAGTCATTAAAATTATACCTTTCAAATTTAGATAAATTTAGTCTAATGTTGACATGTTATAGATGGTCATCAGTTGAAAGGTTTGTTTTTACAAAATCAGATTCATTTTTTGGATTGCTTTGGTCTCTCAGCTTGAGGATTGGTGTCCCTAAAATTTGACACTTGGAAATTCTAGGTTACCCCTATTGAAATTTTTATCTTTTGTCTTATGTGAGTCAGTTATCCTTGTCAAAACTTAGTCCCCTAAATAAGACTTAGACTTTAGTAGTTTTCACTATAATTGATTTGTTACCAAAATTGCTAAAAAATTGCTCCAAAAGGTTAGAAATTGTTTCCCTGTGTCATTATCATAAAACCCATTTGTCCATATTTCAAATAAATTCAAAAAATTAAGTGTTTACACTCATTTATAGGCTAACTCAAGTTCTCTAGGTTACTTTACTTATTTGACAAATGTGAAGTAAGTGATCTTCATAAAATTGAGTTACATCATATAGATTAAATCAGAGTTATGGAATGACTTTACTTCTCAAAATCATAAAATATAAGTCAAGTAGATTCATAAAACCACAAAAAAATAGTTAGCAATCCAAGTTTTTAAAAACAAATTAATTCACTTTCTTAAATCATAAGTAAAATAAATAAAGGTTCACAAGTCCAAAGTCTTCATAAGCTTAGACCAAATCAAGGTTATGGAGTTACTTGACTTCATAAACCAAATTAATCGAAGCAATTCATGAAACCCAATACTAATAAAAAAAATTAAGTGGTTTTCCTCACACATGTCACTTAGTTATCATTAATTCATGGGTTAATATAAATATTAAAAAGTCTACCTCATTTCCCATCTATCTTTTATATTATCTAACCTAGTTACTACCCTTATGAATCTCGAGTGATATTATTTGAGCTTCTAGAGCAATTTTGGCTTAAAATATTCACAACCTATTTGTAGTTGAGGCATATATTTTGTGTCCCCTTTAGTTTCATGATCTCATTTTGGTTGTATATCTCATTTTTCTTTGGTTAATTTGCATGCACCATCTCAAAAGTTTTTTTTGTCATTTCTTGTTTTGCCTATAATTGTTTGTTATTTTTACATGAATGATGTTAAAACCTTGTAAAGTATTCAAAAAAAATTTGCATATGAAAATATCAAATAAAATCCCTAAAGATAGAATATTTCTATAAATACTTGAAAATTGACTTAGATTATCTACCCAGACTCTTCATGACTTGGTGCTTACTCAGAATCACGAACCTAAACAACTAATCCCATATAACCTAGACTTTCTAAGGGGCATTGCTTACCTAGAATTCTAAATATTTATTGATTCTACTTCACCAATTTTTCCAACCCTAGTTACTTACCCAAATAAAATAATAATTATAAATGCTTGTCACTCACTCGAAGTCTTCAACCCTAAAGACTTGATAAATACCTAAACCTTCCAAAAATTACAAGACCTTGTTACTTAAAATTAGTTTATTAGAGTTTTCAAGGATCAATATTGATTGAAGTTCCTAATACCTAAATCTTTCTTAGGATTTTTACATAAGAAAACAACTTATCTTAGTTTTTCAACCTTTTATAAAACCAATAACAACAATAACTGAGTTTTCAAGAGCATTTACCAAGTCTTCCTTATGTTAGTCATAACAAATGTCAGGACTAGAAGAATTAAATATAATTAAATAAGTTCCTAAGCTTGTACTTGAAGAAGTTCAAGAGCTAAGTAGGAAAGGAAATATTGAATCAAAGAGAGTTGGGAAGTTAAAAGAAGAAGGGATGAAGTATGAATACAAGGGATATCCCATTGAGTCTTGCATTGCATCCAAAGTATCAAAAATTAATGACACTAAAATGGGACATGTTTCCATAATCGAGTTGTTAGAAATATCTAAAGCCACAATCAAAACATCACTCATGCAAGCAATGACAAACAATAAAATATTTCAAGCTACAACTTTGCCAAGTGTTAGCTATCTAGATAGCACCCTGATTGAAGGTTTGATATATTTGGATCTAAAACCTTCACACTTGGACTAGAATTAGAATGATCTAAGGTGTGGGATACCTAAACTCAAACCAGAATTATAGATTTTGGTGAGGCTAGCTCCTCTGATGTATCACTCTGTAATGACTACTAAACTATTAATTATTGGGATGAAAAGGGGGAAAAGGAAACTAAAAGGGAAATCCTACTTTACTATTGGTGATACACTTGTATTTCTAGTTCTTCCACTCTATTTGAGCTCTTAAAACAATAATTGGAGAAGTAAAACTGAATCTACAACTCTAAATATCTCATATACATTAATACTTCATAAAGAGTTTGTTTCTAGTGATCAAATATTAAGGGAAATGATGGAACATGACTTATTCAAGGCATTAACTAGCCACTTATATCCACTATAAGCTTATCCAAAAGACATCAAATACTAAACATGACCTATATAATTTGATAAACTTATAACTAGGTAAGAATTAGGAATTGACAAGGTAGAAAGCTCTACCACATATGAAAATCAATTGACATAAATACACTATACCAGCATGATGAAATCTAAAACAATCATTTTATTTATCTGAAAAGGTTACAAAACTCAATCTTGGTAGAGTTTGGTCATGGTAAGAGAGGGATGGATTCCAAAAATGGATAAAAATCCTACATATATATCAAAAGCATAAAATAGACAAGATATTAGCATTTGAAAGATAATAAGAGATAAAATCCATGTCAACTAAAGTCCAAATTGAGTTACAAAATGATAACAAAACCTTAAAATAATATCCTTTTGTCTTCTTGTCTTGCATGAAACTTTACTTTGGTGTTAGAAAAGGAGTGGTAGACCCTTTGACAAGTTAATCATCCTTTGCATGAAATATTTTCCAACTTTGATGCCTTAAATAAATATTTAATTGATTTTTAAAGTGTTTAAAAGCCTTCATTTATATGAAAACAAAGGAAAATGCATGATCTTGTCAATTAGTCAACTGAAGCTTAAGACCAGTTTTATTCACTAAGCTCCACCTTGCATGAAATGGGACTTTTAAGGATAAATATGTGTGAAAATACATGTTAATATCATATATATAGCATCAAAACTCTACTTAATACCCTTAGATAGCCATCCAATGCCAAAAATAAACTTGATTAATTGACCAATTAGGCCTATTAGGCCAAATACACCTAATAACCTATCTATACACTTGGACTGCATGGAACCTACAAAAATACACCATAAACCCTGAAAAAACAATTTATTATACCTATAATAATTTTTTCTCATCACAAGATATGTGATTTTGATGAGAAAATTCTTGCCATTCAATCAATAGGGTTGACTACACCCACTTTGTCCTATTTTCCTGTAGACTAGCCATTTTGATTGATCTAGAATGGACACTTCAAGGAATATTTTTGAAAAAAAACATTTTAGGATGAATAAAAAGTCTCAGGATTCAAACTCCATTGATTGGATCCCATTGAATTGCCCTGTATTTCATTTTCCATGCTTTTTTCTACAAAAAACATGATTTCTACCTTGATCCATATATATTCATATGTAAAATTAGAATTTATTTAATATTATCTAAGTTTAAATAATGTTTGAAATTTTTTTAGGTTGATCCATGTTCATTTGGTGGCAATAAAATCAACTTTTTGCAAAACTAGTTTTTTGAGGGCTTGGGAGGGTTTTAAAACTCACTCTCATAAAGGATGATTCATGAAGTATAGATATACAAATACCAAAATATTTCCATTAATGTGTATCATAATTACCCCCTAACATCATTTAGAATTATTTATTCCCATGTAAAAGAAATGCAAAGTTATCATATGGAGGAAATTTGACTATAGGGTTTTGCTTGCATTATGGGTTGCCTATGCTCTTCACGATTGTTCATAAAGAAAAAACCATAAAATAAATTAAAACTTTAATTAATTATAATTTCATATGGGTCCTCAAAACATACTAATATCATTCATCTAGACTCATCACGTGGTGAAAGATATAGGCATCTGAAAAGGAGGCTTGGAAGGGTGTCTAGAACTGAAAAAAATGAAAATCTTCACCAGGATGAAAATTAATATTAATTTTATTATAAATTCCTAAAAAAATAATTATGGTGTCTATAAAATGGTATCAGAACACTCTAAAAACATCTTTTTACCTAAAAAGTTAAAAATGCCTTTTTTGGCCTATATGTTCGTTTGCTTGTAAAATCCTATATGAGCATGGTTTTCATATTATTTAGAACTTTTACACTATTTAAAGGAATTATTATGATCTAAAAACATCATTCCACTATTTTAAAACATTCACCTGGGCTTATAAACCTTTGTGGCACTTCAAAATGCTACATGCTCCAAAGATGGCCTCAAAAGGACATGTTGATGACCATGACAACATAGTGAGAACTTACACTCATAAAATAGCCTTTAAATTTTTTTATATAATTATTAAACTTATTATTACATTACATACCAAATTTCAAGTCAAAACTCCACCTGCAGATGCCATAATACTCAAATCTCCTTCAAATTCACCCTTTGTGCATGGACTGTGACATACATAACTATGTTTTTGCATATTTTGAGGTTTTTTCATGATTAATGGAGGTTTAAAGGATAAAAATAATCTTAAATTATCAAAATAGTCTTTTAAAGTTGCTTGAAACTATCTTCCACCTCTTTATCTAGCATGTTTTGTCCTCCAAACAAGGCATTTAGGCCTCTCAACTAACATATTCTATACAATGTAATTGTATCATCATCCTTGTGAGGTGTATATTTTATCCTTAGGATGGGATATAATATATAAAATATATTATATTTTCTTTCAATTTAAACCCTTGACCCCCTCTAATTCATGCTTGTGAAACATCCTCTTTATGACATACATCTCCTTTACCCTAGACTTAACTGTGTCTTCATAGTTGTATGGACTGTGACAAAATGATGCCAGAGAGAATTTTTGGTAAGTATCATTTGAGTATAAATTTTACATGAATCTTCTTGATTATCTTTAAATAAACCATAAGGACATCAAAACTCTTTTAGAGTTTCCTTAGCCCATCTCACTATTTTGTCATTTAGACCACTTGACTGTAGGGTTACTCTCCTTGAGATAACTATGGGTGTTAAAGGTTGTATCATGATGGTTCACAAACTATAATTAGATGATACTTAAAACCTTGATTTATTTTATAAATCTTATGCACTTGTTAGTGCTTTAGGGTCTCAAACACCTTGATAATTTCTTTTAATGACCAAACCCTTACTTGGTTGTAGCTTGATTTTACTTATACCTATAGGTCATCATGATGGACTCATCATCAAATTGAAAAACCTAATCCCTTGTCATTTAATATTCATTAACAACATATCTACCTCCTCCAATTCATGATTTTAAGGTCTCAAACCAAAATAACCCTTCCCCTTGGTACTGTGTCCTTGCTTGACTATAGTCACCTTATGTGACTACAGGCAGAGCCTCTTAAGGTTTGTAGGATGTTATGTTTGAAAATTACCTACACCATAAATCTTAAAGAATCATTATTATTTTCCCTTTTTAAATAATTCTCCACCATAAATCATTTTTATTTCACCAACTTTTCCTTTGCCACAAAGTTTTCCTTTCACTGTATTTGACTATACATACTTTGGAGATTGTATGAACCAGGTTTTAGGGTTTGATACACCTCATGGAAATAGCCAAAACATTAAATTTTAATGATTTTACCACTTGTATCATTATTATTTAACAAATCATATAATCTTTAAAAGTCTACATGATGAAGTAACCCCCTATGTACACTCAAAGCACCAATTTACCTTCTTGACTAAACTCTAGCTCCCAAGGTTAGCTATAGGTTTTTATATCTTTGTACAGACAAGGAACCATGATTGAGTGTTTGATATATTTAGATTATATTGTACCATACTGAAGGATCTTAAGATACTTTTCTAATAATGTTAACTCTTTATTAACTTTTCAAAACATATTGAAAAAGGTCTAACCTTTTTAAAACTCCTTATGAGCTCATGCTTGCTTTCATGGATGTAGGTAGCCATTTGAATTAATTCTAGCCTTCCAAGACTTTATTATTATGTTGTCTTTAAGCCATTTGAGTGAAAAAAATTATCTTCATACAACTATTCCTAAATCCACTTTTACAAGCCTTGAAGTTTTCATGACCTTGACCAACTAAGTTTTGACCCCCATCAAGCTTGTAGGGTTTCACATTAGGCTATAAGATATTTTATTGTGTGTATTTGGCCATTAAACTCTCTTAAAAAATATTTTAGGTCTAATTTTATATGACCAAAAATAATGAATATCTTTCCAAAACCTTTATCAAACATGTTCTTTTAAAACAATCATATATTTCTTCACCTTGACTGTGTATATATACATGACATATGTATAGAATTAACCAAGTCTAGCTTGAAAGAGGGCTCCAAAAACATGATTTGTTTCTTGACAACCTCCATTTTTGAAATAGGTAAGGTCATTTCATATAGACCATATGAAATATATTTTCCCCTTTGAGATTGATATCTTTTGTTCATAATGATGTCCTTGACTAAAAATTAGGCCTATGAGCTTCTATATTGGTTGTGATATGATGATTTATTGGTATATCATGCTTGATCATGCCGTAGTTGATCCTTCATCAACCTTGACACATATGAGATGAAATTAGGTGATAGAGATGTGTGGAATATTGGTGGGCTATGAAGGGAGATGAAAATATGATGAAAAGACATGGAGGAGAGTGGGAGAAGAACAAAACACAGTGGAAAACACAAAGTAAGGTAGTGATATGGGGTGAATGTAGATAAGTTGGAAAGGGAGTGTTAGGGAGAATGCTAAGACAAACATGAGAATTCATATGAAAAAATGAACTAATAAAATTCATACCACATGACTTTGGAGGCCATTGGAGGAGTGAAAGGAGTCAAAAATTAAACCTAGTCTTTTGTAAAGACCTTAAAATTTGCAAAGAAACCTTAAAAAATGCTAAACTAAGCCTCTTTAGGAACTTTTATAGAGCATGTATATGGCTTCCTATTATTAATATTGGATAATTTATATGAATTATTATTGGAAATCATGAAAAATCTGATGGAGACACTAAAAACAAACTTTTTTGAAAACTTGAAGATGCCTCCTTCCATGACCATACAACTATGCTTTGTAAGCATGTTATACTACAAATTTGAGTAGATGACTTTGTGAGATTTGTTTGAATATTAAATTCATGAAAAATAGTTGAATAAATCCATGGAGAGATAAATTAATTTACAAAGATCTTGAAACAAATTGAAATTTCTTGAAACTCTACCCTAGTGAAGAGAAAATGAAGAAAACTGGTTGCCTTTCTGGTTGTAGGGCTTCAAAAATTGGCATGTCTTTAGCTAGATGGTTCATGAGCCTAGATAATACAATTTAATAACCACTTATATCATCATTATTCCCTTTTAGTCTATTTTTGTCACCCTAAAATTGATACCTGTACTCTCTTCCAATAGTTTTTACCATTAGGAAACCTACAAGTAGGTCCCTTTGTACAAAGTAAGAAATTGATAATAGAGGACCATTTTTAGGCTTGTATGGCCATGAATTTCCATCAAATTCGTGTTAGATCTTTGTGATGTCTTGAAATTTATGTGACCTACCTTGGTTGTATAGAATCCATATGGAATTTGTACTTTTGCTTGTAAAATGAACGAAAAGAGCTTATTTTCAACTTTAAAAAGAAAACCAAAGTTATCCACCACTTTAAATAGAATATTCGAGAATAAAAATGTGATATATAATTCAAAAATACAATTTTACAACCTTTTTCATGTTTTAAGTATGGAAATTGGCATGTGTGAGGGGTTTTGAAGGTTTTTTGGCTTATATTTACCTTTAAACACCTTTTAAAGATTTAAAACTTTGGAATTAGGATATAATAGTTCATTTTAACATATTTAAAGGATATTTAGGACAATTAATGACATTATTGTATTCTATTTTTGATATTTTTGACCAAAATATGTGTTTTTAGGCCACAATTCACTAGTTTGATAAGCTACAAATGGTTATTAACCAGATTTAAGAAAGTTTCATATTATAGGGGTAGTAATTTTGCCTTGATAGGTCAAATTAATAAAAAAATTGGTGACTCTCAAGGGTTGACCAACTAGCTAGTCAAAGAACTCATAGGATTATATGTGACATGGCAAACTGAAACATAACAACTTTGACTAGATGACTTTCTTGGCTAAGAAATAGACTCTTTTGAGCTTTATAATACCATTTTTGAATATGACATAATAAGACTGAAGGGAAACATAACTAACTAGAAATCAAATAAAATTGGTCTAATGAAGATAGGGAAACAATGAAAGGGAAGCAAATTGTTTCTTGTGCTACTCACTTATTAACATAAAACAAACCTAGAACAACTAACTTGAAGTAAGATGCTTTCCTCTAGGATCAAATGAAAAGTTATTTGATGTACCATGGATCCTTGAAATGTATTTTCCATCTCTTAATGGCATTTACTTGAAAATAGGAGAACATGTATGCTCATGTCTTTTGGATGATGTATCTAGGCCTCTAAATTCCATTCTCAAGTGCATGGATTGAACATATAGATCCAAGATCCAATCATCTTCCTCCCATATTCTCTTTTATTGCATCAAGAATGATAACTTTGCCTCATTCATAGGTTGATTATGATTTGACACATTCTTATTCAATGATTATACTGGTAATTCATCTAGTATACTTGGATTGATGTCTTCATTAGGCTCTATTTGAGGTAGTAATTTGTCAAAGTCTTTAGATTATTGATAATTATTTAAACTTGGTTATAATTATTTAATTTATTCTTGATGAATAGTTGTAATAATACTTATTATATAAAATTCCTCAATCTTCATATGAGGTTGAGATGGACTATCAAACTTCACACAAAAACTCTCTAAATCATCCCAAAAGTCCTCTTAATCATGATCAACTAAAAGGACATGAAATTCATAAGTATTATTAACATTTTAAACATGTTGATCACATATTTATAACCTTTTGATGGAGTCATATAATTTTTTTTTATCTACTACACTTGATTCATTTTCATCTTCTATATAGAATGGCATCTCATCTATTCACTCAAGCTCCAATTCATCTTTCTTTAGGATCTCCAAAATAGCATTATTTTCTTAAATACCCAAAACTTTGGTGGAATATTCAAATGACTCATCAACCTATTTTTCTATCTCATCACCAAAATCTTCTATCTTAATCTCTTCAATTTCATTCAATAAATCATGGTATAGTCTCTACTAACGATCATATTCTTTAGGAATATTCTCCATCTTAGCAATGGACCTATGTGATTTGTCCTCATGGCTACCTTATAAATAAATATTTATGTGTACTTCATCTATATCAGCTACTTCAAGCTCTTGAAAATCCTCTTGCAACTCCTATTCTTTGGCTTCATGAAATACAAAATTATTATTATCCTTGCCAAGTGGTGTGCCAATTGTGATTTCTTCTTCTTGATCACTAAAGTCACCTTAATTTTGTGTATCTTTTGCTTCATCTTATTAATTTGCCTCATAAATAATAGGTTCTTGCTCTAAAAGTTGCATGGTAGATCCTTGAAAGTATTCAATAAGATGACAAAGTCCATAGAAGCTACCATAGATACATGATTTTGCTCATGAGACTAATCTTCTTAGATCACCTTCACCTCATCTCTCTACACTTTTTCTTGAAAGACTTTTCATGAAGGAAATCATTTTGGCTTCTGAGGAGAGATGAGTAGAGGATGAGTGATCTCTAGCTTGCTCTTAATCTCAACACCCTGAATGATGCTTGATTATTCCTCTTTCTTGCTTGACTCTCGAACCTACTTCTAAGTCATGAACTTGGGTTTAGAAACTTATTAAACTGGACTTTTGGTAGATATAGATGTGAGAAAAGGAAGCTATTGTGTTTTTGACCTTGTAAATTACATTAAATATAGGAATATTGATTTTCAAGCTCAATTTTCTTAGCTAGATTGGCCTTAAAATCATGGATTAGATCTCTAGGTATCTCTTCCTAAAAACTTGAGGATGTAGGCTTCAGTATGATCTCTACAATATAAAAATTAGACTTCTCATTGCAAACTTCTTCAACTTTTTGAGACCTTTCTTGGATAGACTTCTAGGTAGGAAAGTTAGATAGGGTTTGGTTTGACTCTTGAGGGTTGTGATAAACATTAGTTTTCTAATCATAAATGGAAAAGGGTAGTTCTATGGGAACATACTACTACAAATGATGACCTTGGGGTTTCTCATAAACTACCAACCTCTCTTCAATGCTTATTATTAGACCTCTAACATCTAAAATGTTAGAAATAGACTTTGAGTGACCTTACCTTATGAAAGTTACACATACCTCTTTAGCTTGCTACAAATTTGCTCTCATGCTCTAAATTTTGTACCTGGAAATCTCCTCACTATAAATCTTCCTATTGTCCACACTTATCATCTCTTTCTCATATCTAAATAGACTT
This sequence comes from Torreya grandis, assembly GCA_037957365.1. Taxonomy (NCBI): domain Eukaryota; kingdom Viridiplantae; phylum Streptophyta; class Pinopsida; order Cupressales; family Taxaceae; genus Torreya; species Torreya grandis. Next base: position 1,564,781 of record JARHVA010003156.1, on the reverse strand, counting down.
TTCTTGAAGCTTTAGATGGATTTAGTTAGTACTTGATTGGGTTGATTAGGAGGATAACAAGACTCATGAGAGTGGTTATAGGACTGGTATGAGATTTCATACTATTGATAAGGATTTGATATTCATCATATGGATGATATGGCTCATGATAGGACTAATGTGAGCCATGAGGATCATACTAGCATTAGTGGTAAGGAGAAGAATGATAAAAGTCTTCTCTATAGGCTGTCATGGCCTAGAAAATCATGAAGATAATTGAAACTATGAAAAAAATGTACCTTTTACCTTGAGATAAGGGTCATAAGAGTATTGGAAACTAGCTTTAAATATGAATGCCCTACAAAATTTTACTCTAATATCTAAATTTGTGTCCCATCGGGCATGCCAAAATTATTAGCTATCTAGATAGTACCTTGATTGAAGGTTTAATAGATTTGGATCTGAAACCTTCACACCTAGACTAACACTGGAATGATCTAAGGTGTGGGACACCTAAAATCAAACCAAACCTCTAGATTTTGGTGAGGCTAGCTCTTTTGATGTATCACTTTGCACTAACTACTAAACTATTGATTATTGGGATGAAAAGGGGGAGAAGGAAACTAAAATGGAAATCCTACTTTACTATTAGTGATATACTTTTATTTTTGGTACATCAACTCTATTTGAGCTCTTAAAACACTAATTAGATAAATAAAACTAAATCTACAACTCTAAATATATCATATGTATCAATATTTCATGATGTTTTATCTGCTGATCAAAGGTTGAGGGAAATGATGGAATATTCCTAATTCAATGCACTAACCAGCCACTTATATCCACTTTAAGCTAATCCAAAAGACATCAAATACTAAACATGACCTACATAAACTAATAAACTAGTAACTAGGCTAGAATTAAGACATGACAAGGGAGAAATTTCTACAATATATGCAAATAAATTGACATAAATACAATATCCCACCATGATTAAATCTAAAACAATCATTTCATTTATTTGAAAAAAGTTACAAAAATCAATCTTGGTAGAGTCTATTCATGCCAAGAGAGGGATGGATTCTAAAAATGGCTAAAAAGACTACGTATATAGAAAAAACATAGAATATCCAAGAGATTGGCATTTGAAAGAGAATTGAAGATCAACTCCATGTCAAATAAAGTCCAAATTGAGTTATAAAATGATAATAAATCCTTGAAACAATATCCTTTTGTCTTTTTGTCTTGCGTGATGCTTTACTTTGGCATTGGAAAAGGAGTGTTGGTCCCTTTAACAGGTCAATTTTCCTTTTCATGAAATCTATGATATATTGGATGCTTTAAATAAATATTTAAGTGATTTATAAAGTGTTTAAAATCCTTCATTTATATGAAAACAAAGGAAAATGCATGATCTTATCAATTAGTCAACTGAATCTTAAGACTAGTTTTCCTCACTAAGCTCTACCTTGCATGAAATGGAACTTTGATGGATGATTATGTATATGAAAATCCATGTTAATATCAAATATATATCATGTAAAATCCATGTAATATCCTTAGATATCAATCTAACACCAAAAAAAATTTGACTATTTGATCAATTAGGTCGATTAGGCCAAATAGGCCTAATAGCCTATCTGTACACTTGGACTCCATGGAACCTGTAACAAGACAACATGAAACCTGAAATAATAATTTATTATACTTGGAATAACTTTTTCTCATCACAAGATATGTAATTTTGATGATAAAATTCTTTTCATTCAATCAATAGGGTTGACTAGGCCCACTTTATCCCATTTTCATGTAGACTGGACATTTTGATTGAGATGGTAGGGGAAATTTCAAGAATATTTATGACCAAATAAATATTTTAGGATGAATAAAAAGTTTCAATATTCAAACTTCATTGATTGGATCCCATTGAGCTACCCTATACTTCATTTTACATGTTTTTTCCATTTAAAACATGATTTTTGACCTAATCCATATATATTCATATGTCAAATTGACATTTCAAGAATCTTATCTAAGTTTAATTTCTTCTTTAAAATTTTTTAGGTTTATCCATGGGGATTTGGTGGCAATAAAATCAACTTTTTATAAAACTAGTTTTTTGAGGGCTTGGGAGGGTTTTAAAATTGAATCTTCAAAAAGATGGTTCATGAAGTACAAACCTCAAAATCCCAAAATATTTGCATTTATGTGTATCTCACTAACCCCCTTAACATCCCTAATAATATTTGGTTCACATGCAAAATATATGCAAAGTTAACACATGGAGGAAATTTACCTATAG